>JAOTBA010000002.1:20930415-20961717 GCA_025629845.1 Erythroxylum squamatum | reverse complement strand
GGTTGAAGAAGGGCAAGGAAGAGGAGAAGAGCAAGAGGAGGAACTCCCTTAAGCAAGATTTAAGCAAGGATTAAGGTTGGGTTCTGAAAACGGGATCCAACAAGCTCCACCTGTTATTCCTGATCACCTCTGAGACTGTGGCCATCATTTTCAACTCAGAACCATTAATGGCCCTAGCAGTAGAGAAATGCTGAACAATACCTCTCGGATGCCAAGGGTCCTGCCAAAAGTAAGTAGAAGCTCCATTCCCTATCCTCATTCTGAATTGGTTCCCTAACTTATCCCTAACAGCTAAAATTTTCCGCCAACTCCATGAACTATTGCTAGTAGGATGGATACTCCAAAAATTCCCTCGCCTAAGGATTATAGAGTGAACCCACTTCACCCAGAGAGCTTCAGGGTCATGAAACAAAATCCAAATCCTATTGCCAAGAAGCACAGTATTCCAAGTTGGTAAGTGTTTAATCCCAAGACCACCTTCCTTTTTTGATCGACAGATATCAGACCATTTGACCTTAGCACTAGAATGGGAGGAACCCTGCCCCGACCAAAGAAAATGCCTAAGTTTAGCCTCTATCTCTTTAAGGATAGAAGAAGGAAGAATGAACATGGAAGACCAATAGACTTAAAAGGAAGAAAGCACAGAGATAATCAGCTGAAGCCTACCAGTATAGGAGAGACTCTTATTAGTCCACTTGTTGATCCTAGCGTCAATTTTTTCCAACAGAGGACTACAATCCCTACGGGACAACCTACCAGTAATGAGAGGAACCCCCAGGTATTTAATGGGGAGACTACCTCGCTTAAGTCCAGACATCAGCTCAATTTGAGGAGTCAAGTGATGCGCCTCAGGGGATAAGAAAAATTGGCTCTTTGTAAGATTCAGATCCAAACCAGACAATTGGGTGAAGGTCCGCAAACAATCAAGCAAAGAAGTCACAGAATCCAAGTCAGCATGACAAAAGAGCATAAGATCATCAGCGAAAAGAAAATGGTTGAGTTTTAGAGATTTACACCTCCAATGGTATTGGTATGAGGGATTACCATCTAAAGCCTTGTTCAACCCTCTAGAGAGGACTTCCATACTTAATATGAAAAGGAAAAGGGATAAAGGATCACCTTCCCTCAGACCCGACTGACCTCTAAGGAACTTGGAAGGGGTACCATTAATGAGGACAGAATAAGATAGGGACGAAATACATTCCTTTATCCAAGCAATAAATTGCCTAGGAAGACCTACGAAAACTAAAACATTGATGAGAAACTCCCAATGAATGGTGTCATAGGCTTTTTTGAGGTCTATTTTGAAAGCACAACGCTTGTGATTATTGTAAAGGTGATAATTTCGAAGAATTTCCTGAGCCAACAAAACATTATCTCCTATGCGACGATTTGGAACAAAGGTACTTTGGTTTTGGCTAACAATGTGGGGAAGAGCAGGTCGAAGTCTATTGGCTATGATCTTATACAGAAAATTCCAACAGGATATGGGTCTGTAATCTTGCACTGTGGTTGGTTGAGCTATCTTAGGGATAAGGGAGAGAAAGGTAAAGTTAAGCTCCTTAAGGAGTTTCCCCTGCTCAAAGAAGTTCTTAATAGCCGCAGTAACTTCCTGTCCTATAATTGGCCAAGATTGTCTGAAAAAATACCCATTAAAACTGTCAGGGCTTGGAGCCTTGTTCGGATTAAATGAAGTAAAGACCTCACAAATCTCTTGATCAGAAACTTTAGCTATAAGAGGGTTAGTAAGACTGGTAGGTAAAGGAAGAGGAAAGAGAGAGGCCACAAACTCTTGAGAAGAAGGAAGAGATTTGGAGCTCCCTATTGAATTCTAAAAATGGGTCAAAAACTGATCCTGAATCTCTTTGAACCCTACAGTTCTTATACCGTTGGCCAATTGTAAGGAGTGAATAGAATTCCTATTTCTATGAGCAATGAGGGACTAATGAAAAAATTTTGTATTTCTGTCCCCTTTGGTAAGCCATTTAATACGGGAAGCTTGCTTGAAAAAAGATTCTTGATCTCTAAGCGCTCTAAATAAAGCAAAGATGGCTTCATTCTCTCTGTCTTTTAAAAGGTAAGAATGGGGGTCGAGCTGCAACTGATCTTGGAGACAGTTGAGAGTGGCCTCACATCTCTCCACACGAACACAAACATCTCCTATTTGACTCGAGTTGAGGGATTTGAGGGCTCTCTTGATAAGTTTAAGCTTGGACACTACCTGAAACATAGGAGTTCCCCTGAGCTGAGTAGACCAACCATCTTCAATGAGTTGAAGGAAGTTAGGATGGGAGGCTAGAAAGTTAGAGAACTTAAAGGGGAAGCCTCTCCTCTGCTGACTGAAAGAGGTCTTTACCACTAAAGGAGAGTGATCCGAGACATTCGAATTATGAATGACACTATAAGATCTGGGGAACTTAGAGGACCACTCAGAATTGATGAGAGTTCTATCTAGTTACCTTGCTACAAGGAGATATCCACGTTGTTTATTGGTCCAAGTAAATGTAGGGCCAAAAGAATTAAGATCAAACACTGCACAGTCGACTACACAATTCCTAAAGTCCCTTATGCCTTGCAAGGCCATGGAACTTAATGGTTCTGCCTCATGCGAGTTCAAAATCGCATTAAAGTCACTAGCTATAAGCCAAGGTTGAGTCCCAATAGAGGAAGAGATATGGTGCAAGGCTGACCAGAGATGATGCCTATGATTGAGATTATTGGACCCATACACACAATTGATAAGGAAGGGGGAGGAGCTATGACAAGGAGTAATCTCGAGATGGATAATTTGGTCATTAGAGAGTAACCTAGAGCAAGAGAGACTATCTGCATTACAGGCTATAACAATCCTAGCATTAGAGGCTTGATCAATGTTGGAAGAGTAATGCCAACGAGGAAACATCAAGGAGCAAATATTGTGCAGGAGACAGGGGGATCTTATTCGAGTTTCAGTCATACACATAAAAGCAGGAGAAAGACTCTTAAGACAAGCCTTGACAGCTAAATGTTTATTAGGGCTATTAAGCCCTCTCACATTCCAAAAGACTAAATCCATAAGACAAGAAAAACCAACCAGACTGCTACTTATGTTTCCTTCTAGTTTTCCTAACTGATTTAGTAAAATCCCCTTCTGCCCCTCCCTTAAAACCTGAGCAGCTAGGAACCAATTCAGAACTAGGAGAGGGAGGAGAAATACTTACCTGATTAGTGGCTATAAGACTAGGGTCAGCAAAGGCCCCCTGAGAGGCTGCGTCCAGTTGGCATCCTCCCGATCAGAGGTGGAGGTGGGAACTTCCTAAGCACCATTACTGGAGTGCTGAATCACCAGGTTTGTCTGCATTGCCAGAGAGGAAGTCGGAATGGGCAGGGGCTCTTCACTAGAGGTGCTCTGTACCTTACCTAGTTTCAAGGAGGGGAACTGCTTCTGGTGGGTTTGGGGGTTGGTAGGGACATCGCTGGCAATTCGGACTGCATTCCTATTTCAAAGGTCCTCCCAGTTGGTGCCCATTTCTGCTTAGGGACTTGGGGATCCGGTTTTCATTCATAATTGACGTGGATAGTTTTGTATGATAACTCCCCATCGTCAGTGTAAGTTGCCAACAGAAAGGAATTTGGCCAGGTCTTCTGTAGGTCTAAATCAGCACACACTCTGGCATACACAATTCTGGTAATCTTTGCTGTAGGGGTGTCCATAAGTAGTGGAACTCCTACAGCACTAGCTATTCTCCCAATACCCTCAATGGCCCAATATTCGACCGGGACATTATAAAACCGTGTCCAGATAGGAGCTGATCGAACTACCTCCTGCTCACCTCCATTCAAACACCATTTCTTGAGAAACAGAGGTTTACCTTGTATATGCCACGGGCCTTTCTCCAGAACCTCTTTCATTTCGTCCTCAGATGCAAAATTGAACAGGAAGTTGTTGGAGCTAGTAATTAAGATATCCTGAAGTCCCCAAGCTGCCCAGGACCTAGACAATACTCTTTGAACTAAAGGAAAGGTCGGGCGCTTACCAAGGAAAAAACCAATTAGTGCAGTTTGGAATTTAGCCGCTCCTTGCTTGGCCAATTCTGGAGGAGGAATCACAACAAGCTGGTTGTCCTTTAGTGCCGGAGGATAGAAGGTCAAAGAGGTGGCCTGTGAAGAAGCCTCGATTCCATCGGAAACCACTGCTTTCTAGGTTCTGAGATTGCCTAGTGGGCTCACCGTCTGGGCCAAGTCGGGGCCAGGGGCGGGAGGCTTGTCCCGGGGTGAAGGCACAAGAGGGGAGAGGGTCCGGAGGTAGGGGGAAGCTGGATTATCAAGAGGAGAGGACGAACACGGAGGAGAAGGAAGGTTAGGGTTACGATTCTGATCGCTAAGAGGGGAAGGGGAAGGAGGGGGCACAAGCTGAGAAGATAAAGGTTTAAGAGGAGAACAAGGTTCAGGCGGGGTTAACACGAAGCCATGGAGAGGGAGGGTTGAAGCTGGCGGTCACCAGTAGTCGGAGTCTCAGAAAACCCAATCACTCACATCGCTCACAAACATATAAAAACTATTTAAAAAGTGATTTATTCCTCTCATATTGTATATTATTATGGAATTTAGTTGTGGTGGTATTCATTAGAGAATCTCATTCTTTATAAATAACTGAAAAATTTTAATCTCATCACATCAATCTCATCAAAGTGCTTCAGGATTCTCAATGCCTAATTTCCACTTAGATTTAAACACTTTTAAATTTTGAAAATTTTATATTAATATTTCATTTAATTCATATGGCTCTATCATATAAAGTTATTAGTAAATTCAATGAATACAAGTATAATTCTTGTATGAATTGCAATTAAATCTCACACATCATATATATAACAATTAAATACCTTCATCATCCTTTCACTAAAGGTTTATTTGGTTTTTCTTAAAATTTATAAGTTTAACAAGTTTCATACGATTTATAATCAAAAGGGTACATATATCCTAATATAGAACTTTATCATTCTTATTTTGATGATTTAACTAGTATGTCATAAAAGGACAGTCTTGATTATCCAACTTTGTATTCTTGCCAATTATGTTAAGTGTAATTCTCCCTTAATTTAATAGATACAAACTATTTATATAAGACTGAATTAACTACTTTTACTTAACAATCTATTTCATATAATGCATTGAACTTTATAATAATGTTAAATTTAAATTCAATATCAAATACTCATAAGGATGGACTAAAAATGCATGTGATCGCTATCATATCATGTATAGGCAAGCAAAGTCATGCAATCATTTTTCTTCTAATGATAAATATTATCATTATATAGTGAATGCCTTCAATTGTAATATGTATTTATACTTTTAGTAAGCTAAATTAAATGAAACAATTCCATTAAGATACTATACCTTTTAGTTATACTACATGAAAACTCTTGCATCTTACTATTATGATGTTGACATACGTCTTACATATTGTCATCAAAGTTTATAAGACAATAGTTAACTTAAAATGTCAAAACATTTTGTCATCCACATGATTTTGGCATATCTATAAAACTTTGTCTCCAAATCTTCGACAAGAATTAATGACAAGTATCTATAATGGATACACAAATTTTGTTTCTAACTTTGAGAACTATTATCAAACTTAACATATATGTGAGAAATTCAGTTCACTAACTTTTAATATCACTATACTAAACAAGGTAAATTTCACTTGGAGCAAAATATAAATGTAACAAAAATAACTATTGGTTATATGTCATGGCAACTAAATAAGATTAGGACTTTAATCATGTATTTGGTTGCTCCCACTATTTTACTCAAAATAATAGCCTTCACTACTATTTGAATAGTTTACTATAATATCCCTAATGCACTAAGATCCCATTTAAACTTAGTTGATCTTGAGTCGCTTAATAAACCAATTAAACTTAAATTAGATAGACAACAACTTTATCATTTACATCTCATGTGTCTCCTAGATCTATTAGGTGATAACTCTTGCCAAAATATATCTTATATGTTATTCCTAACCTCGTACCTAAATTTATATGATCATAAGTCACTCATCTAAATCATACATTTTAGTTAAGTAGGACCCATTAATTTAAGATAAAGCATATTTAGGTTCAAAAGAGTCTTGAGTCACTCAACAAGCCCTACAATAGACTGCTCTCTTATTTTATTCTTCAATTGTAGATAACAATCATGTTCTCAACGTGTACTTAATACTTTAATGAGGGATATAATTTCAAATATCCTCATTAAACACAAAATTACATGTAATAATATCACATATTTAACATACATTATATATATATATATATATATATCAAACATATAAAGAAATTATGCAACCTATCCACTCATAATCAAATTATATGTATAAAATATCAAGCTTCGTTTGATTCTAATTATTGCTTTTCATAATCTAAAATAATATTTCTAACTCCTTACATAATTAAATTATATTAAACTCAATGGTTTCTAAACAAATTAAATAGAAATTTAATTTGATTTGAAAAATTTTCAAATTCATTTAGAATTTTCAATTTTCTTGACTCCTTTAATAAATTTAAACAATTTTCAACAAATTATGTTTCTTACTTACTATAATTTAGAAATTTTCTTTTTTTTTCAAAATGTGACAAGACATTCTAATCCAATTAGAAAACTATTTCTAATATAATTAGAAATAATTTTTTCTTAAGTAGAAAATTGTTTCCTAATATTAAAAGAAAACTACTTTTAAAATTAAATTAAATAATTTTAATTTAATTAAGAAATTCCTTTATATTATTTATTTAGAGATTAGTTTCTTAATTAAAGAAAATCTTTCCTTAATAAATTAGAAATGAAAACACCTTTCAAAATTTAATGAAGAAAAATATTTTTCTAAAAAGTTAAGAAACTTGTTATTCATAAATTTTAAATAAATATAATAATAATTCTCTAGATAAATAATAATAAGTTATCAAATTGAAATAAATAAATTTAATCAAGAAATAACTTTATAATTACCTAAGAAAATAAATTTTAATTTTAAGAAGTCCAATTAATTAATTTCAATCTAATGAAATATAATTAACTTTAATTTTAGAAACTACTTGTATAAATTTTAATTAGGAATTGATATAATTACTAATCTTAATCAAATTAAGAAAATAATTACCTTAATTTTGTAATTAATTTTAAAAAAATAATTTTTTTGACAAATAAAAGATAATTTCATTAATAAGGAATTACAAAACAGCTATGGATATACATAAGGGGGTTACCTTGTCCACACCATGATTGAATGACTTCAAAACCAAAAATATTTAAGACGCGCAATGTGCAAGTAACTTGACAAAAAACCAAAGAAAATTCAGGCTATGTTTCTAAGCATGAGGAGTTCATTGATATTATGCAGAGTCTCTAAGATAAGAAGGGGAACATGTTTCCGCTTAGCTTCAAACCATTGATCATTTTGTTCCTTCCAGATGATTTGTACGCAAAAGCCAATTGCTAGAGAATGGACTAGTTTCGGTGATGTGTGCTGAGTAGATAACTAGTGTAGAGTCGTTGAGAGTATGCAAGGTGGTACTAACTATTAACATTTTGCTGCAACCGCTTCCCAAATACATTTTATGACCTCACATAAGAAGAATAGATGGTCATGTGATTATTCCTTGGTTGATAAAAAAGGACACGACAGATCGACATCTAAATACCGAGTCCTATCAACAATATTGAGACATTTTTTAATGGCCAGCTAAAGGAGAAATGCAGTTCTTGGAGGAATGTTATTGTTCCAAATAATGTGAGACCACTCCACTACCAGTTTCCACAATCGTACAAGATCTCTTATGTTTCTATTAGAAAATTGATGAGTTGGTCAATTGTGCCAAAAGAATGTATCATGCTGGAATGAATTAGGATTGTATGAAGGTTGTAAATGGCTAAGACAGGTGGGGAAACCCCAGTTGTCTCCAGTGACGAAGGAGACCATTTTAGTTTGTAGTGGGAGATCGATCAAGCTTCTTGCTGCATCCGTGAAGATTTTTTCACCCATGAACCAAGGCGCTTATGCACTTTCTCTATAAAAGGGTTGCATTCCAAAAAGGTTAATCGATTTTTTTAACATAGGGAGACCCAAATAGAGTAGCGGGGGATCCTTCGTTGTCGTTCCCATAATTGAGGCAATTTGTGCAGCCATCCAAGATGCTTTCTTGGACAGCATGAATGACTCTTGTGGAGATTGAACCGTAGACCTAAGGCTGTCTTTAATTTGTGCAATGCTCTCATATAGCTAGTAACCTAGGCTATGTTTGCACTGCAAAACTGTAGTAAGTCATCTGTAAAAGCAACGTTATTGAGCCTAATTTTGTTTTCATTTTGAGTGATGCTTAAATTTAACATTCGAATCCACTTCAAGCTTGATTAGAGAATTCAAAACTTCTATGCACACGATGAAAAGGTAGGGGAAAGAGGATCCCCCTGCCTTATACCTTTCGCAGCTTTGAAAGATGTGGATGGGATGCCATTAATAAGTATGGAAAAACTTGCCATGTTTATGCATTCCTTAATCCAGTTATGAAGATTCTTGGAAAACCATAAGTAGCCAACAGATCCCATAAAAAAAGATCAACACACATTGTCGTAGGCTTTGTGAAAATCAATCTTGATGGTACAGTTTGTTACTGAGTTTACTCTAGAGTAACCTTTAAGGAGTTTTGGCATGATTAATATGTTATCTTCGATCTGTCTATTATTGATGAAGGCCCTTTGATTGTCACTATAAGGGGCATGATCGCTCTCTTCAATCTTGATGTCAGAATCTTGGAAATAATCTTATAGATAAAGTTGGTGTAGGTAATAGGTCAAAATTCGTTGAAACTTGAAGGATTAACACTTTTTGGTATCAAGCATAGAAATGTTTAATTAATTTCTTTGAGCAAGACGCCAGTACAAAAGAATTCCTTTACTCTATTCATAACATAAATACCCGTGATGCTCTAAGATTTTTGAAAGAAAAATCCATTCAAGCCGTCTGGACCGGGAGCTTTAGTGCCATCCATGTTGAAAACTGCTTCCTTAATTTCCTTATCTTCCACTACCTTGGTTAATATCTCACTGTCAGCTTGTGTAATCTGTAACAAATTAAGAGTTGAGAGGTCAACATTCGAACTAACAGTGATAGTGGGAGAGTATACCAATTCACCAAAAAAATTAACAATAGCAGTTTGAATATCCTCTTGATTCTGGAGTAACTATCCCCTATTAGTAATGATCGAGCTAATCTGATTCTTGTCCTTACAGGTAAGGATGAAATTGAAAAAGAATTTGGAGCTTCTATCCCCGTCTTTTAACCAATTCACTCTAGCTTTTTGTTGGAGCAAGGATTTATGATTTTTTGTTGTTGTTAAATAATCAGAGAGAGCTTGTTTTTCTTGTTCAATAAGTGAAGGATACGAGGGAGATAGTGCTAGTGATTGCTGAATGGATGATAACTTTTCCTTCGTCTGCACAACTGAGTAAGCAGTTGATCCTCTTAAGAAGTGTATTTTTTTGAGTTCATGCTTAATTTCCTTCATTTGTTGAACACATTGAAACTGTTTGGTGCTTCTAAACACAAAACTAGCATCTTTTCTATCGTGCTGCTAGGCGAAACGGTGGAGTGTTGCACTCTAGATGGTGAAAATCTAGTAGTCGAAAGCATCACTAGCTTACGCTCTGACCCGAGTAGCATGGGGCATGTGGAATCCCGTGTGAATAAGCAAGGACCACCTTGCAAGGCTAAATACTCCTAGGTGACCAAAAGCGAAGTAGTACCGTGAGGGAAGGGTGAAAAGAAACCCCCATCGGGGAGTGAAATAGAACATGAAACCTTAAGCTCCCAAACAGAGGGAGGAGCCCAGGGCTCTGACTGCGTGCCTGTTGAAGAATGAGCCCACAATTAACTATTTATTGAAAAATTTGTAATAAAATAGAAAAAGAATCTGAATCGCTTAAATGTATTAAAAAAAGATGTGTATAAAAAAGTAAGATTTTGAATATTTTGCTTCTGTATAAAATAAGGTATTGCTTTGAATTTGGAATCCAATAATTTTGGGGTTATATTGACGGGTGACGGTTTGATGATACAAGAGGGAAGTTCTGTAAAAGCAACAAGACGAATTGCTCAAATACCAGTGAGTGAGGCTTATTTAGGTTGTGTTATAAATGCCCTAGCTAAACCTATTGACGGTTGAGGTGAAATTTTCGTTTTTGATTCTAGGTTAATTGAATCTCGGGCCCTAATTAATTCAGGGTGATGAATCATATATTGATCACTCTACTACCTCCATATGGTTCATGTTATATCCAATAACTACTGATTGAGATACTCTTGACTAAAATATTCATAAGTAGTATCAAAACATAATAATCCATGTATGAGATAACTTTGAAGATCTCAAGTCAAATGATCTCTTATATAATCTTCACAATGAGAATTTCCATAGATATATAACTAATGTTCCAAACAGATTTCTCATGTAGTTGTGTATTGTCAAGTTTAATATTTGATAGAAAAAAGCCTTTTAACTTTACTATGGATCAAGTTTACAAATTGGTTATTATATACTTTTTACATTCTTAAAGTAATTATTAAGCTCAACATACTTATCAACTTTCTCATTGTTCATACTTGTTAATCAAATGTGTTCTCATGTAGTACTCTCGTGTACTAAAATAATGAAGTTAGCTTTAATAACATGTTTACCCTTAACCAAATTATTTTTTGCAAGCAAATTGATCACTAGAGATCATATATTTCAAGTTAAAAGTTAACTTTGTACTCTTGCTCAATTGTCTTGTCTCAATTTGATTTGTGTAGTTAACTTTATATTGTGACACATTTCACCCTTTAGAATCAAACATGATATTTATATGTATATAAATTAGTAAATTTGTTTGTGTTTACTCTATTATGCTAATTTTGGCAATGACCTTGCTGTAGATAGTGAGGCATGTCTAAAAGAGTATGACTATAATTTAATCATACAAGTTCGATAGAAATCTTATTGAGAAGACTATAATTTAATCATACAAGTTCGATAGATATCTTATTGAGAAGGTTCGTAAGTTCACCATCAACAATATAAAAACTTTAAGGCCGTTTAGATCCATATACATTTTTCTATTATAGTTTTTAGTTGTTAATTTTAATTTGTAGTTTTTAGTTTCTATTCTTAAATAAAACCAAAATTCTATTTAGTTGTTAATTTCAATTAGTTTTTTAATTACTGATAATAATTATATATTAAATAAAATATAAGATAAATTATTTTTGATTAATTAATAAGTAAATTTATTTAATCTTTTATGTTATATTTATTAATATATTATTAGTAAAAATGATTATATTTTATTAAAATAATTTAATTATAAAAATTTTATTTATAAATTAACATTTATTTTAAATATATTTTTAATTATTAAATCAAATTTATTAGAAAATTATGCTTTAAACATAATTTAAATTTAATTACATTTATTATTAATAGTTAAATTTATTTATTTAATTTAATTACAAAAATTAATTTAAATTATTGAATAAATATAAATTATTCATAATTTTTATTAATACTTAATATTAATTATATAAATATTAAATTAATTATTCCTAATTATTATTAATTAATATAGTAAATAATTAAATAATATATTTATAATTTGATAGTAAATCAGATTATGAATTTTTTATGGCTTTCATAAGTTATAAAAACTGGAAGAAACTAAAACCAAAAGCAAAAATGAAAAATATAAACAAACATATCTTTTTTACTGAATTTGAAAACAAAAATAGATAATCAAAAATAAAAGTAGAAACAAACAAACCTTGATATTGAATTAGAACCTAACTACATCATTCTCTCTCTAATCATAAAAATGACGACAAATAGCCCATAAAGAGATCAAATGTAAAATAATAGCGGACTAGACCTAGGCAGTTAGACATGCAAATTGATTATTAGTGTAATACCCAAATACCCCCGGGAGAATATGCAAGTGTCATACAAAATAGAACCAAAACAATCCAAAGCATACTAAACATTCCTTACATGCATTTTAGCAACTCAAACAAACATACATTACATATCATTAAATGTTGTTGTAAACAAACCCTAATGAACTTCATATATAATAAAGTTATCAAAATACATGCCTTAAACATAATCCATCCTATAATAAAGTTATTACAAACCACTAAACAAAATACAAACCATTTCATATTGATAGATACACCTCAAAAACTCAAATATACATCTTTCAAAACAAAACAAATTCCAAAACAGAACATATTCTTCATTGGCCACTGTGGTAGTCCTTGTCCCAGTCTTTAACCTTCTTATCAAAACCTACAAGGAGGCAAAACTACCGTGCTAAGCATATAGCTTAATGGTGATAACTAAACATAATGCATAATGGCAACTGTTTCTAACAGTCGTTTAACATTCATAGTTACAGATTCAAATCATATCATAACAATCTTTAATTGTTCATAATATAAAATAATCCAAACATTATGTCTAAAAACATAATATGATTCATCAATCAGTATAGAACATTCTTGCATCAGAACAAAACTCATAAATATCAAAACAAAATGTACAAGTATCAGAATTGAATATCATAATAGGATATAATTCTTTCAGATCAAAATATGACTTATATCATAACATAACTTATTTTGAATCAAAACTGAACATGTATCATAATACAAAATAAGTTAGACTGCTAATCCTTTTTACAGAAGTGGGTAACGGGACCAGAATAGAAGATACCATAATTGGTATCATAGAACAGGAGAGACTTATGTCTTAGTAACAGCGAACACTGTTGTGTCAAATATTAGGAGACACTGAAGTGTCGATATTAAGAGACACTAAAGTGTCGATATCAGGAGATACCTTAGTGTCACAAGAGCAGCTATAGATCCTTCTAGGCATGCCTATTTACCAACGACTAGGACTTAACAGTTTTAAAATAAACCATCTCAGATTTTAAAATTTCATGTAAATGATGTAGTGCCTATCATACGACCTTATTCTTTTGATCAAACTTAACATGCCTTATAAATACAAACATATGCATTAAAGCATCAATAAATGTATTGAGTCATCAAACATTATATATATTCACACAATTAGAAAATGCTTCCAATACAATCCTAATTATCAAACTCTTCGGACAATTGATGGTCCGTAATTATCACAATATCAGAATCACTTGACAGGGAAATAATGCATAAGTATGAATTCATTTTCCTCATGCTCAAATTGAACCCATTCATTCTCACTCAAACTTACCATGCCTTAAAAACATAAGAATTTGTAATAATGCACTAATGAATACATTAAGTAATTACACTTTACATGTATTCACCAAAGTTTCCAAATTCTCAAACATTCATAACTAACATATCATTTTTATCATTTAAAACACATCTGTGTTCATAGGTACACTTTATTCCTTCAATAACTTATAAGTTCCAAAATTAGATACTTTTTTGTTTAACAAAACCTTCTTTAAATTATTACTTTAATTAAAAATCCAAATCTTATACAACCTTTAATGAACTTATTCGACATCAAATTAGGTTCATTTTTAAGCTCAATTAAGTCCATTTAAACCATTATTAAGTGCCTTAACTTATATAGTCTAATAATTGTCTAAAACCACCATTTTCTACTTCCTAAGTACTTCCCATGATCGTGGGAATAAGCCTTATAAATCCCATGATCGTGGGATGAGTGAACCAAAGTTTCACTCACCCACATCCTCCAAATTATTTCTAAAACTTGATTTCTTTACTTCCATTCAACACACCTTCACCAAAGTCCATTAATTTCACTTCAATTTTACCTTATTCATGCTTCAAGAACTCATCAAATTCATGTCCAAACCAATTCAAAAATCATTCACTAAGTAACTTACAAATCAATACCTTCCACACATCAAAATCAAACCAGAAGTTATTTTACAAATACCATTTTTCTAGCATTCATTTATCAACATCTTAACACATATATCAAGCCAATTCAATTATCATAAAACTAGTAACAATACATGCTATCAATTTTAGTAAACCCTTACCTAATTACCTTCAAGTTCCTTCTTCAAAGAACTAATCAAAACAGCCCTTATGCAACCAAAGCACTTCCGAAATCTAGGTAAATGTGAGATGATCTTAACATTATGATGATAACAACATAGAAGGTAGTATAAAGTAGCTTTTTTTGATGATCCCAAAAACTCCAGAAGTTGAGAGGAAATGAGAGAGTTTAAGTGGAGGATTTGTAAGATAGTGAAGAATGAGCAAAACAAAAAATGACTCCAGCAGAAACTTGCCTCACCCATTGCTAGTTGTCATCAATTTGTAACAACATGTGTCACTATGCATGTTCTTCATTTATCCCACATTGGATCTGCCAAATGTCAACAATATATTAAGCCATTTGTCTCTCACTTATTGTTGCCACTTGTCACTTTATTAACTATGCCATTTGTCAATGCATCAACTGTGCCAAATGTCACTAACTTATAGGCTTAGTCATTCCAATTTTCATGTACTAACTTATCTTACCACTTGACAATTTTCCTAGTCCAAATGTACATTTTAATACCTCAATTCTCTAATGATATCAATTAATTCCAATTTACTAAGTAGGATCCATTAAACCCAAAATTCAATTCATATACAATTCTCAATCATATCACAAGTTTTACACCTATCATACATATACTTTTATAAACATGTAATATTTCAACTAGAGTACAATTTGGGGCCTTACAATTAGAGTGGTGATGATTAATAACTTTGTGTATGATTTGATGGGTTGACCTCATTGAAAGCATTGGAGTATCATCAAGTGACGCTAACTAAGATTTATAGTATGCAAAAAAGAACATCAAAGGTGATATCCCTTTTTTATAGTAGAGGTCTTCAAATGTTGAGATACCATCAAGAGACATAGAACCCTTTACTTGTGAGATGATTTCTCCTTTTATACTAGGGGTGGTTGATATAAAAATATAGTGATATGGACATAAAGAGGCGTAGGCATCCTAAGATGGTTAGTATCTCATACCATAATTTATACAAGATGTAAGATCATCATCACTATAGATACTAACATAGAACTACCTTGAAAATGCTTGTGAGCTTGATAATGGGCTTTAGTTAACCTGCCAGTGAGATTTGTGAATGTTATTAGGCCTATGATATTTATGGGATATCATAAATCTTTTTCTCTTACAAACCTTGGCATTGTTATATGGCTATATTAATGTCTTCAATAATCTAATAGACCCATATTGCTTCATGTTGTCGTGTTAGGTGAGAAACTCACTTTTTAAAGAAATTTTTGATGGATGGCCTTAGGAAGTGTGAAGGTCTCGGGATCTTTGACCTTGATCTTGCTTTGATATGGATAATATCACTAGAGCTCAAGTTTAATTAGGTTTTAAGAATCGAACTACCTAATCCAACTCTAATATGACCCATCAACCTCTAATTATCATCTTCATCATCATCATCATCCCTCTTCAATCTTTATGGTCAAATATAGAATATTTGTAGACTAAACTCAACAAATCCTATAGTATTCACAAAAAAAATATATCTTGAAGAAGACAAAAATATACTAAAGAGTTGACAAATACATGACATCTTACCTAGTAAAAATTTTAAACTACCAAAAAAAAATTCAAGGAAAACATTTGTGTTCTATTGATCACAAATATTTTATAAAGAATATAGCTTGAAAATATTGTTACTCAATCTTTAAAATCAACCTTCATACATTACAAGTAAAAGCTTACTGATATAACTACTATAGTAGCTCTATTAAGTTTTGTAATTTATTATATAACAATCGCAATAAAATTAAGAAAAAAAACTATGAAGTATTAAGGATTAAAGCTTAAAAGGTTGAATTGTTTTAGTTTGATGGAAAAGGAAGGTCAAAAGAGGACTGGAGGAGATCAGAAGAAGCATAAGCAGGCAGAAACTGAGGCTTAAGATGAAGGAAAAAGAGGAGAATTAAGGCCAACTCATTGTCAATTAAGTATTTATATATGTTAAGCTTCATATTAGACCAAACTGTAAAGTTTGAATTTAAACCAAGTCCAAAATCCAAAATTAAAAAAAAAACTTAACCTAACCCAACATATGGTCATCTTGATTTAGGTTCGTTGACTTTAATCTCGAGTCAGATTGTCTAGGCTTAGGCCAATTTTAAAATCTTAGCAATTGGTTGCTAGCTATTGAGCATCCCCTTAGGGCTCCCATATGGTTGTAAAATTTTGAACCCCTAGCTTCTTGTTCATCTATTCCAATGAAAAAGAGTGTAATAATATGGTTTATGTTCTAAGATTCTCATAGATGACACCAAAAAAGCTTTAAGGTGTAAACTTCACCTTAGCATTTAAAAAAAATTTAAGTCCCTACTATTGTCTCTATTACCATTTTACACTTTAATGTTATTAAAATAATATTCTTTGCATCTTAATTAAGGTACAAAAATGATAGTAGAAATAATTTGAAATGTTAAGATAACAGTATGAACTATCCTATTTTATGAGAAATGTTAAAAATTAATTTATACCTTTCACCCACCAAATAATAGTTTGGTGTATGACTTGTTAAGATGGATTCATCAACAATGTTATGGTGTCATCAAAGGCCAAAAGAGCAATTTGACCCCTATCGTTTGCATTGAAATCTAAGTTGGACCTTAGTGTTTCAGAACATTCAAATTAAACCTTAATATTTGGAAAAAGTTCAAAACAGACCATGACTAGATGGAAAAACTGACGATATGAGACCACCATCAGTTAAATGCCATGTAGCATTTTTCACGTGGATTTTTTAAATTTTTTTATTAAAGTGGGACTTACACTGCTAATGTGGATTTTGTTTATTTAAAAAGGAAGTAGGTCCAAATGGAGTTTAAACGATGCATTTGGAAGTTTGAGTTTAAATAGAAGTGGGTCCCACTTCCACTTAAAGCCAAAGGCACAATTTAAATGGGGTTGGAACCCACAATCTAAATAGAGTTGGAACCCACTTCCATTTAAACGTTGCACTTGGAAGGCTGAGTTTAAATGAAAGTGGGACTCATTTCTATTTAAACGTTGCCTCTAAGGTTCTTCCCTAAAGCTTACCATTTAAAAGCAGTAACAATCTGCACCATTTTGAAGCAGCAACAATTCTCACGATTCTTCCTTCTTCCCCAAACCCTAATCCCTAATTCTGTTCTTCTTTAATGATTTCAGTTTGATCAATTTCAATCCCATCTAATTATTCTTCAGACAATTTCAGACTTCCATAATCCCTAATTATTTCTTCTTCTCCCATACATTGTTTCTAACGTTAGAAGCAACTTGAATGCTCTTTCGGTTTCTGAATAAAAGGTCTACAATTCATTGCAGTAGGTCTATTGTTATCTGGATTTTAATGTTTTATATGTGTGTCCCCTAAATCCACTTGTTTGTTTATAATTGTATGATATGGTCCCTTATACTTATGGAGGTGTTGCATGTATGTTGTGGTCCCCTATGCGTAAATGTATTTGTGAAGATTGGATGTTGGCAATGAACGTGTTGTTAACAAAGTTTTCCATATTTAAAAATATGATAATATTGTGTCTCTCTTGAACATTTCTGGTTAATTTTTTTTCTCTAGCCTTAGCCAATAAATGTAAATGCACTTCAATGTTATTCTATATTCTTTCAATGCAAACAATTTCCCTTCACGGAAGAAAATGTACTTCTTTGTACTTAAAGTTTTAAGATTTGGATGTAGACAATCCTTTAACAGTTTATATCTCCTTCAATCCAAGTATTAAATATTTAAATTAATTACTGAATAAAAAGTACATAAGCTACTGTTGCTATAAAGAAGATGAATTATAAATGTAAAAATGTGATGATTTAATAAAGTTAAAAATAAGTATTTTAACTAAAATAGTTGAGTTGCGTGATAAATATTAGTATCATGTTATGATGCATACTTATTAGTTTACTGATAAGGTACCTTTTCTTTTTTCCATTTCTTGCCTATTCTTTTTTGTTTGTTGATGGACCAAGCTAGTATGGGGCTTGTTTCCAATCTATTATATGTTTGAAATCAAGACATGGATTGTGTTAAATTATACCAAATGATACTTTGGTATGTGCAATAGTATTGTCAATGATGAAAATTAGGGAATTGAGCACCTTTGCTTACATATACCCATTAAAACACCCTAAATGTAATAGGGACTTCATCTTCAACTCAAAAACTTAAGAGATATTTTTCCACATCTAAGGTTAGGCTTAAAATTTGTAGTTTTCATATTTCAATGAGAAATCATTTATGCATAAGGAGGGACTCCATCTTCAACTTAAAAGTTTATAATGTGGAGTTATAGACTCATTCTAGTAAAATAAATTATTCTTAATTCTTTTTCTTTGTCAATGTGGATATTTGACATGCTTATCACCTTTATATCTATTTAGTTTTTATGCTTTGTGCATAAATGGTTGTCTAACATACTTCTTGGGATTTAGGTATTGAAATCATGGATTGTTGTATGATTGATGCGTGATTATGATGCATGATTATTAGTTTAATTTTATTTATGATGTATGATTATTATTTTTATGTTTATAGGGATTATTTTATCAATTTTGAAATATTTAAGTGCTTATGTTATCCTCTAATTGTAAGTTGGCACCCTAAGCTTTCATAACTGTGCATATAGTATCCATTATAGTTTTGATAATATTATTTAATACTTTTTGGTGATACTTTTGCCTTTATATATTTGTTTACAATCTTTAATGCATGAAATATTATAATTTTCATTTGTAATCTAATTTATGTTTTGGTCATTGTGGACACTTTTATGAGGCAATTGAAAGTGATAGTACATGCACAACCTATTGACAAATTTTATTTCCCCTTTATTGTGGATAGGTGTATGATGGCCCAATTTGGATGAATAAGATTGTTTTATAGTGGAAAGTTCATTGTAGAGCCGAAGTTGAAATATGTTGATGGGGAATCAAGTATTTTTGATAAAGTAAACTTTGATTATGTTAGCTATAGGCAAATATATGAGATGGGAAAGGAGTTAGGATACCTTCAAGTGCATAAGACCTATTATAGGGTACTCGATTTTGAATTTAGTGAGTCTTTAAGATTGATTGAATCAAAAGAAAGTTCTCTAACTCATTAATTTGACGAAAACCCACCAAATGATTGATGTTTATGTAACTCAAATATTAGACACCTATCATTTTCACCTGAGATATTGCCTATATCTGGAAGAGAGGATGGAGATAGGGAGGGTGAGAAGGGAAGTTGCAGAGATAGTAAAGGATTTAATGAAGGAGTTAGTTTAGTTGTTGACGAAGGAGTTGATGAAGGAGTTAGTGAAGTAGTTAATGAACAGGTGGATGATCATAACCATTACGAGGATTTTATGTAAGTTGAGATTCTCGATGATCACTGACTAGTTGAAACTGAGTCAACTGATTTTGGTATTTTTATTGATAACGATGAATATCCAAGTGAAGAAGAGCCTAGTGAACCATTAAGAAGACCTAGTAGTAGTATTAGGCATAATCCATATGATGTGGGAGTATATTGGAGATGGGTATGGAGTTTGAATAAGTAAAAGAATTTAGAGATTCTGTTATGAATTACGCAGTGCAGATAAGATACAATGTGAAGTTTAAAAAAGTGAAAGTCATAGGATCAGAGTGGGATGTATTAAGGGATGCCTATAGGAGTTGTATATTGTTTGTGACAAGAATGACTTAAAAGTGGTGATATACAATCCTGAGCATAATTGTTTTACAACCAACAAACCTAAATTGTTTTCAGTTAAGTTCCTGATAAGACATTTTAGGGAAAGAATACTTAAGAAGCCTAGTATCTCCATGGTGAAAATGGTTGAAGAATGCAAAGAAAAACTTAGTATATTTGTCAACTTAAGTATGTGTAGAGCTATAAAGAAGAGATTGACAAAAGAGAGGGTGAGTGACTATATGAATGAATATGCCAAGCTATAAGGATACATTTATGAGTTGAGGATTAGTAATCCTGCATTAATAATTGAGTTAAAGCTGGCCAGCTATGAAGAAACTTGTTTGTTACATGTTGCAAAATTAAATTTTTACATATCATCGACAAGGATATTTATGACATTTATCCATTTATTCATACATCTTTATATCTTTTGTGTAGTTCAAATAATTGTACATTTGCTTTAATGCCATCAAAAGAGGATGGAGGCATTTAAGGCTAATTTTTGGTATTGATGGCTACTTTTTAAAGACTGAATTCCAAGGTCAGCTATTGAGTGCAGTTGGGAGGGATGGTGGTGGATAGATGTATCCGTTGGCTTGAGTTGTTATGGAACCAATAATTCTGGACATGGTTTATGAATTTTTTGGCTTCATACTTGGAGTTGGACAATGGTGAAGGGCTTAAAATAATATCAGATAAGCAAAAGGTATTTTATTCTTCATTGATTAATAGTTTATTGTTGTACAAATTTTATATTAATTGAATCTTTTCTATTGTTATAGGGATTGATTAGGGTGGTGGAAGAGACATTACTATACGCCACTCATCAGATGTGCTCTCGGCATATATACCATAATTAACATATAAATTAGAAGTGAAAGGATTTTGAGAAGCAGTATTGGAATTATGCAAGATTTTAACGAGAAGTTGAAAAGATTGGATAAAATCAAACCTGGATGTGCATTATCATTGCTTGAATATCTTTAGGAGAGATGGGAACATGTTGCTAATCTTTTGAATTAAAATGCCCAGTTGTAGACAATACTATGAGTGAAACTTTTAATGGATGGATCTTACCAGCAAAAGATATGCCAGTTATCAGTATGTTTGAAACCATTAGAATCATGGTGATGAATAAGCATACAGATAGGAGAGAATTTATACATGGCAAGAAGTTAAATGTTGCTCCCAAGATTATCAAGAAATTGGAGAAGAATAAGAAAGACACAATGAAGTGGAGAATAGTTTGGATTGGTGATAGAGCATATGAAGTTTCCAAAAGTGATGACAAGTATATTATAAGGATTAGTCAACACCAATCATCTAGTTGTCGGGTATGAGTGCTTTACAGATATTCTAGCAAGCATGTTATAAGTGCTATTCATCATTCCAAGCAACTGCCGGAGGCAATTTTAGACGATTGCTACAAGAATGACAAACTCTTGGCATTATATGACCATATGTTGCAACATATTAGAGGTCCAATTTTATGGCTTACTATTGATGCAGAAGTAATAAACCCCCACCTAAAATAGCTATGCCAGGAAGACCTGAAACACCTAGAAGGAGAGGAGTAAATAAGCTTATTAAGTTGAAAACTCCAAACAAATTTACTCGAAAGAGTTAAGTATAAAAAAGTAGAAAATGTGGGAATTATGACATTGTAGAATGAAGACTCAACTCAACCTACTCAACAATCTCCACAGGTATAAAACATTCTTTGGTTACTATGTATTGCTTCATATATTTAATGATCATTTATAACACTTTTGATTCATATTTATTAGGTCATTTCCAGGGTCTCTTCACAGGTTAAACATGTTGTTGTAGCAAGTCAACAAAGTAATATTGTGAGTATATGATCATTTATGACATCATTGATTACTTTCACAAATGAATATTGTTACTTAAATGTATGTTTGTAGGTTGGTAGCTCTTTATATAGTAGTACAATGAAGTTTGAAGAAGTTAATCCACATTCATTCAAATTGTCTTTTGAACCAAGAGGTATAAGGTTTAAAGGACAACTTAGTGTAAGTTCTCAGTAGTGACAAACTGAAGTAATGAGTTGGAGATCAATGAATCAACCAGTAAATGATTAACCTTTTCAGTCAAGTGCAAATGAGGGAAGCAATGTGGTTGATTCGCAGACTTTACATTAATGTTGTTTATGTGATGTTGGAACTTTAGTTAATACATCTAATCACTTTTGTATATAGACGGATAGATTCAATCTGTTTTATATATAGACGGATTGTGATATAATCACTTTTGTATATACTATTGCAATTATTTATTGTTATATAATCACTAAATTGTTTCTTGTGATATAATCACTTTTGTATATACTATTGCAATTATTTATTGTTATATAATCACCAAATTGTTTCTTGTGATATAATCACTTTTGTATATACTTGATGATTTTTACGGCAATTAATTAGGCATCATTAAGGCAACTTTATGAATAACAATCAATAAAGACAAAACACAATGCACAATATATTATAACTTAGTTGAAATGAAGATTTTTCATTCATTATAATTCAAGTTTTAAATAAAATAATACAATTTATTTCCAGTTGCCCATAAAAAACCATATTATAACAATCAACATATGAACAAAACCACTATTCTGATAATCAATAAAACAAATTTAAACTCAATTTTCTCTTTTGTCAAAAAAACGTCTTCTTTCAATAGCTTTATTTGCTCCTTAATTTCTAACGTTGAACTTGATTCAATTATGGTTCGTTGAGCCTCCTTCTTCAACATACCTACTTCTTTCTTCAATTTATAAATTACTTTTATAGCTTTCTCACTAAATTTGTCATCGTACAACTTTAAAAAAAATCACATCTTCCTACATGAAAGAAAATTAATAATTATCAAGAGAAGCATTAAACATATATACATTCAATTTTACCTTCTCGAAACATAAACTTATAGGATATTTGGGGCATCTATAAAATCTTTTTCCTAGGTTATTACCACTCTATGAAGTTCTTAATGGGGCTTTTAAACCAAAATAACACACCAAATAATCATTATTTGAGTGTAATATAGTGATAGTTGAAGACGTCACTGCAAAATTATATTAATATTATTAGTTCTCCTAATTAATTAACTAATCTTGAAACATGAACTCACAAGACAAAAAGGATTTATTCACCTATTCACCCATCCATATGACCCGTTATTTCACCTTCCCAATTCAACAAAATTGTCTAGAGAGATATAACTCAAAGAATAAATGGTGGGCATCATTGGAAGGTAAAATCTAAAGTCAAAAAGATTTTTAACTTTTCAAGTTGTTTACACTAAGAGTTCGTACAATACAATGAGGACAATAGAATTTGACTAGACCTACAATAGAGTTTTTTGTACACCCAATCTATATAATATTAATAATCTAAATTTGACTATGGAATCACTATAAACATATGGTAAGGTCTAATATTCTCATTGTTAGTAGCAATTATGCTTTCAACATGTAGAAACAAAGACATCACAATGCTCTGCAACCATGTAGCAACACAAGCATTCACATATTTAACTGTCATGCTCAAAACAATCATCAAATATCGATTAATATGTAATCAATTGAACACTACTTGATCAAGAGATGCAATGCCAAAATATATTCACATTCAAAGGGAAATTGAAGATACAACATATGAGGGTATGAAGAATTATAAATCAAAAGATTTGACTCCATAACATTGTCTCAAACAGAGAAAATTACACTTTCAATCTGCAGAAGCAAAGACTTGACAATGCCCTGCAACCATTTAGCCTCATAAAAGCTCCCTAGGGGGTGGTCGAGTTGGTAGAGTGGGGGGGCATGGGGGTAAAAAGTCCTGTGTTCAAATCCCCTTACCTACGCTCTCTTGATCGAGCTTGTCGTATAGGGCTTACCTAGTGCGAAGTACTCGGTTGGCGTGATTTGCAGGCTATTGCGTTAATCCAGAGATTTACCCAGAATGGCTGCGGGTTCCTTCGTTTCCAAAAATAAAATAAAATCATAAATGTTAACAAATTTAACCTCCATGCTCAAACCAATCATCGAATATCGATTAATATGTAATCAATTGAACACTATTTGATTGAGAGATGCAACAATAAAATATATTCACATTCAAAATGAAATTGAAGATATAACAGCTGATGGTGTAAAGAATTATAAATCAAAAGATTTGACTCCATAACAATGTCTCAGAGCTACACTCAAATAGCAAAAATGGAACAAATGATTAAGAAACTTAATCATTATAATATAATGAAGCATATTAAATTGTTCACACACAACACATATAAAACAACATCATCACTAAACATTTTGTAAAAATTTTCATCTTAGTTATAGGCTCTTCCTTAACATAAATTGTTTAAAAAACGAATATAGACTATTCGTCAACATGTATTGTTTAATTATAAAAAAAAAACTAAGAACCTAACAACTCTAATCTGCAATATTGATGCAATACCCACAAACAAAAGTCTTACCTTTTTCATTGCGACGGAATTGATCCTCAATTGTTAGGAGGTGGTGGACGATGTGATTTTAATGGCGGGCGTGGAAGTGGTGGCAGCAATACATAACAATAATAGCTCCACACAGATTGTTGACACACGAATAGTAATCTTCCAAGTGGTGGTGGTGATAAGAATTAGGGATTTTTGTTTGCTAAAGAAGAGGAGGAAGAATGCTACAAATTAGGGATCGAGGAAGAAAGAAGAACGACGCAGATTATTATTGCTTCAAAATGGTGCGTGTTAGGTCAACATGATAAACACTAGAGAAGAGCTTTAGATGTTACACTTAAATGGAATTGAGACACTTCCATTTAAACTTAGCTTTCTAAATGCAACGTTTAAATTAAAGTGGGAAGTGAAACATACTTCCATTTAACCTCAACCTTCCAATTGCAACATTTAAATATAAGTGAGTCGTATTTTCATTTAAACTCAGACATCTAAACGTACCATTTAAATGAAAGTGAGAATTACTTCTATTTAAACTCAATCGTCCAAACGTACAGATCAAACTCCACTAGAACCCATTTCTATTTAAAATAAACAAATTCTACATCAATAATGTGGGTCCTACTTTAATAAAGTTTAAAAAATTCTTTGACAGAAAAGAATGTTATGTGATATTTAATTGACAGAAGCCTAATGCCATTAGCTTTTTCGTAGAGTCAGAGTTTATTTTTAGGATTTAACTTTCACGTTAAAAATAATTTAAGTTTTAGTGTAAATGATGAGAGTTAAATTGTTTTTTTAACCTGTCATTAAATGATGCTAGCTAGGATCTATAGGTCTCTGGAAAGAACGTGAGATGGTTGATATCTTATGCCATAATTTCTGTAGGACATGGGAGCAACATCGCCATAAATGGTAAATGTGTGGCTTCCTTGGAAACACTCGCGAGCCTGATAATAGGCTTTGATTAACGTACCAGCAAGACTTGTGATTGTCAATGGGCCTTTGATCGCTGTGGAGCCTATTTCGTTAGGCTATCATGCATCGATGCCAAATTCTCTCTCTAGTAAATACATAAGTATGTTCGTATAAAAGAAGGCTAATATGGTAATGGATCTAATTCCGTATTAGCGAAGTCTTTAATTGGAATTAATGTCCTTATAGCTTCCCATGCTATAACAAATTTGTAAGGTTATTATTATTATTATATCGAAATGGTAAAGAATATATACAGTGTTTAATGAACAAAGCCTCAAGTTCCGACAGTACTGCTATTACTTTTGGACAAAATGCCAAATTTACGTACGATTAACCTCGTTCATCAAACTTTACTAAGCTTTGGTTCAAATATACATGGCGATGCAACTTTGACCACAGTATTTCTTATCCAATATTTGGCATGACTTTCTCCACTCATTTTTGCGTGTTTGTCTGTGCATACGCGTGTCGAAAGGCCAGGAATAAGATATTGTGGGTGGTTTTGGTCTCACATTCATCATGGCGTCAACCCCTTCACTTCCAAGCAAACCCCAACTGAAGCATGTTATTGTGTTCTTATATGGTCAACCAAAATCCTGAAGGTTGTCCAGTGGCAGCTTGCGACGCATGACTTGCAGGCTACGAATATGTCATCATTTCGATCTTGCTGCAACACTCATCTCCCTTACATATTTCTTCATCATAAAGCAAAGCTTGTCTAGTATATATATACATGTATATATCACCTGGTTGTAAAGTCTTCCCTCGCTGATTGGCACATAAAGGTGCAAGGGTGGTTGTCACTACCAGAATTGATCCAAATTCTAATTTATTTTGTATAAGCGCCAAGTGGAATGCAATCATACCGCTATAATGAATTCAAATAATTACAAATTTATATTTTCATGTCATAACATTGATGATAAACTCAGTTGTCCTCCATTCTTTATATGCTTAATTTTCGATATCACAAAATTTTAATAGCTCATCCAAATCCCATTTTAGAAACTATAAAAGCTCTCAATAATTTTCTTTTGCAAAATTTCCAAAATACTATTTAACATTTTTTTATATTCAAGAGCGAAATATATAAAAAAAACATTTATGGTTAAATTTTGATAGACAAGGAGATCTTCATTAACTTCTGATAATAAAACATTATCTCTTCAGTAAAATGATTAAATACTATCTTGATCGCGTAAAGTTTGCCATTAGAATTGGCTTACTAGAGTTTTGTACTTATGGAACATTAAAAAAAAAAAAGAAAAACGAAATGTTCACTTGGCAATCAATGGCGGCACACAACGGTTTAGTTGATAATGTGGTCTTGACATTAACTTCTGGTGAAATGATGTAAAAGCTTGACTTGAAGGTAACACCCGCGGGCAAAGGAAGGAGGCGGATTTAGTGAATGGATTGAACTGGCAAACACGTGAGCATGTGTCTGTAGTTATTTTCACTTCCCCACATTTGACACGGTTCATTTTCTTTGCACTGACCAGTAAGAAGGAGCCCCGACATCCAATTTGAGACAGAATCGCTGCAATCCAGCTATTACAGCGAAGAAGAATTGGCATGACCACTGATACAGGCAAGAATATTAGGCCCCAGCAGAGAAGTTACTAATCAGAATTGGGTTGCTGACCAAATGATGGTTTAAAAGGGCTCCTAGCTGAGTCTCTCATATGTTTGATATATATAGTGGGACCACAACTTGTTCTTTCCTTTGCCTTCCAATGATGCTTTTTGAAGAGAAAAAATGAAATGGAGACCCACAAGTCAAATCATGTATGCATTGTGGTGTTAAAGCTAGATATTGGATTATTCCTTTCATGCATTTGGAGCAAAGATATGAGTATCTTTCCGTATCAGTTGAAAAATGGTATTCAAAGGATTTTACAAGTACTACAACAAGTAGACATTCAGCTACATTTTTTTCCCAACGTTTTTAAAGTAAGCTTTGGGTGTTAATTTCCAGCGTTTGGCAATGATTTTGATAATTGTCACTAAATGAGGACCATTTGACGACAATTTTTGTCCATATTTTACGACGTTTTTAGAAATTTTCACAAATGTCCTTTTAAACGTCTTAAAATATGAACCCTTTAGCGATGATTATAGAAAATCATTACCAAAAGGGCCCTAATTTGGTTCCAAAAGATTACCCTTATTGACCCTTTGACGATGATTTTTCAAAAATTTGTTGCCAAATTTGGCGACGATTTCAAACATCATTGCCAAATGTTAAAAATAAGGAGGGAACGAAAACGAGAATGATGCTTAAAAAGAAAAGCCTTAAAGCCTAAAACACCCATCTCTCATTCTCTTCTCTTTCTTTCCTCTTCCTCCATGAAATCGAAGGGCAATTTAAAAAGAAGTTGCAAATCCAAAAACACCCATGTCTCATCTTTTGCTCTCAATTCAGAGGATATCCAAAAGCGTCTTGTTTGACCTTCCTTTTCCTCTTCCAAACTCTCCTTTTCTCAGTATGTGTTATTGTGTATGTTGATGTTGTGTTCATGGTTTGTGTGTTCTATTGTCTTAATTAGTGTTTGATTTACATGCTTGTACATTATAAAATTGATGTAGTGTTGAAGGTAAATCCGACGCAGTTCAACTTTAAATCTGAAGAAACCAACAAGACGAAGAAGAGGATGAAAAGGAAGCTAGAAGACTAGTCGGATCCAGTTCTTCTCTCGAAAACCGCTGCAGAGATGAGCACGAAAAGAGGGATTCAGTGCTTTGATTGGCCAGTTGACGAAGTTGGAACTGTTCACAAGAACTTCAAGGCTTTTGATTTGGATGCTTGTATTCAATTCGAGCAGTTTGACAAAATAACATTGAAACGTTTCAAGGGTGAAGGATAAACAGAACTTGGTGTAGGATAAGACTTAGCCAAACACTTTCTTCTATAGATTGTAGTGCAATAGGTGTTCTGTTTGTCAAAGCGATTTACTTTTGTACATGAATTGAATATCTATTCCACACACGGGCTTAGTCTCGTTAGACTCTTTATGAAATAGCACATAACCTAGAATTCTTATGAGCCTGATTCTTTGTTTGAATTGATGATAGCGGATGATACTCTAATTGTAGGATATTACGGGACTGCGATTTACATTATAGTAACAGAACATTGTAGACTACATATGGCATATAAATAGTTATATTGTAATTAACTAATGACCTATGAGCTACGATGAATTTCATATTTATCTCAATAGGAGTTTGATTCAAATGTTTTGCATAACAGGTAAAGAGCTAGGTATTAAGAAGGATTGTATCCTTTTTTTTAATTTCAAAATGGTTGAGCTAGTATATTTTTGTAACTTATATCATAGATCGTAGGTCATCCATTGATTCTATAACTTTTTAGTCTGTGGAATGTGGTGCAGTTCTTTTAAAGAAAGGTTACAATGGCTTGACAAGATACCATTTTGGAGATTGAAATTGCCTTATTTTTGCTTAGTATTACATCTACTTTACTGCAACTGTTGATTGTACACTAGTTTTGTTTCACCATGCAATGTGTTTATTGTACTACTTTTGTGTTTTGTAGAGAGTCTGATAATTGGATTTGTTCTTTGTTGGATTCCTAATATATGATATATTTGTTTCTACATGGATTCTATTTGCAGTGTTCAAATTTCATACCTTCTTATATTTGTTAAAAATGGTATGCTTGTAACTACTTGAAAATTTTAGTACTAGTAAAATTGATAAAAAATGGGTAATATATTTTAGGAGATAGTCAAGTAAATGAACACCTATGAATACTGAAGGTGATTTTCTTTATTGCTTTAGGATTTTTCTTGTTATTTATACTTATTATAATAACAGCTTAATGGCATTAGATTTTAGAACCTTGTTGTCATAGCCAACTTTCGTGTTGAAAATTTAGGAACAAGAACAATGGTATTCAACTTGTTGTAGATGCTATGTTAAAATTCCAACAGTCTAAAAAATTTAGATTCACTTGTAACTTAAAATTCATATTAGTGATTGTGGTCCTAGAGCTCTAGAGATGAAGTATTAAATTGCCATGTTTGTTTTTCTTCATCAAGCTTTGTTCTTATTGTTTAAAGTATTATTAACCTTGTTGAAGTTATGGATGCAACCAATGCATATATGTTACAAACACTTGCTTTTTGTTTTACTCTCAGGTTGGATTGATGAGTGCTTACATGATAAAGAAGTTGTACTTTAGAAGGTACTTAATGGTTTTCAGTGAATATTTTGCTGGATTATTTTCCAATTCCATCACCCTCCTCTTTTGTTTCCTAATTGAAAATAAACTAGCTTAATTATGCATAATTTTAGGTACTCTCTCGATCTTGAAGTTGCTTTCTTGATTCTTATAGGTAATCTTTCGTATATGACGACTAACGTTTGAAGTTGCTCTCATCAACAAGGACAAACCTAGATTCATTATAGCTACTTTGTAATTTTTTGTTATCTTAGCATTTATAATTTCTAAACTGGTCTCCGCATTATTATTTTGTCTGTAAAAGAATAGTAGAATATTCTTTTTTAATATAATTTAATGATATTTTATTTTTTTTATACAATGCTTGAAAACGTAGTCAATTTTTTTGCTACACTTCCAAAAATGTAGCTAATAATTGTTAGCTACGAAAATTAAACGCAGCCAAAATGTATTAATGCTGATTTCTTACAAAATTTATAATAGTTTTTCGCTACGAAAATAAAGCGTAGGAAAAAACTATTAGTTACAATTTGTGAAAAACATTGTAACACCAGCATACCCCCTAGAAGGATATGCAAATGTTACACAAAACAGAACCAAAATAATCCAAAGCATACTAAACATTCCTTACATGCATTTCCAGAAACTCAAGCAAACAAACATTACAATCCGTTAGGAGTTATTTTATAAACAAAAAATAATATACATCATACATAATGAACTTATCAAAATATATGCCATATATATTAAATCCATCATGTAGTAAGGTTATTACAAATCATTTATAGGATATTACAAACCTTATTCACAAATATATAAACTGTCTCATTACATTAAATACAACTCTTATACAAACTCAATTATACATCTTCAAAAACAAAAGACATTCTTCTTGACCACTACGGTTGTCTTTGTCATAGTCTTTAAACCTTCTTATCAGAACGTACACGGAGACAAAACCACTATGTTAAGCATATAGCTTAGTGGGGAATAACTAAACAAGATATAATCTGGTGATTGTTTCTAATAGTCATCTAGCATTCATATGCACTAAATCATGTCAAATCACATATAACCTTTAATTGTTCAAATTAAAGAACAATCCCACATTATTTGCATAAGAACAAAATATAACATATCAGAACAGGATATACTTGCTTAAGAACAAAACTTACAAGTATCCAAACAGAATACCATAATATCAAAACAGAACTTTAAGGTATCAGAACAGAACTTGCTTACATCATAATAGAATTTAGTTATATCAGAACTGAGCTTAGCTTATATCATAATTGAACATATATTAGAACACAAAACAAGTTAGACAGCTAATCCTTTTTTACAGAAATGGGTAACGGGACTAGAACAGAAGATACCATAATTGGTATCATAGAACAGGAGAGACTTATGTCTCAGTATCAGAAGACACTGTTGTGTCAAATATCAGGAGACACCGAAGTGTCGATATCAGGAGGCACTGAATTGTCAATATCAGGAGACACCTTTCTAGGCATGCCTATTTACCCACTACTAGGACTTGGCAGTTTTAAAACAAAACATTTCAGATTTCAGAATCACATATAAAAGATACAATGCATATCGTATGACTTATTCCACTTTGCTCACATAGGATATTATCATTCACATTTAATCAAACTTAACATGCCTTGTGTTAGACCCCGAACTTTGATTGGAAGTTAGAATTATTAAATGAGGAATCGGTAGTGAATGTAGTAAGTTGTGTTACATGTTTTACAGTGATATTTGGAGGTTAATGCATGAAATGAGTGTTTTAAGTATGCATGTAGTGTGGGTAACATCTTTATAA
>JAOTBA010000002.1:20908399-20923001 GCA_025629845.1 Erythroxylum squamatum | reverse complement strand
TTTATTCGTAAAAATGTCGCGTTTCTATTTTGTGACGTTTTATCAATAAAACGTCGCAAAAAGTAGTACAAATCTATAACATTTTTATAAAACGTCGTAAAAAAATTAAACTTTTCGTGACGTATTTTAAACGTCACGAAAAGTAGTCATAATCTACGACGTTTTATTGATAAAACGTCGCAGATTACCATATTTTTTTGTAGTGAGCTTGTAAAAAAGTGTTGGTGTTTACCCTTATTTTCCTTTATAGTAGCTTCCAAAAAGCCAACCAAATAAGGTTTATTAAGAGACCATAAATACTTAAAAGCTATGGGTTTAGAGGGGAAATTTATACCCCTCACATTCCAAGATATTAATGTCGTTTAGAAGGAAAGGGAGGGATTCCTTCTTCTTTTTTTGTTTGATCACCTTCTTGAAGTATGGGTAAAGCTATCACTTGCATCAGTATCTGAATAGAATGTAGCTTATGAGGAGAGAAGGTTATGCTTAACTTCACAATTTGAAGAGTCCATTTTGTTACCAGTTGTAACCATATGTACCAAAGGGGAAGCTAAATTGGAATCTTCATTTTCTAAAGGATTCAAAACTTCTTTCATATTAGAATATTCATTATGAATAAACCCAGTTGAAGTTCCTTAAGTCACATAAGTGAACGAATTGTTGTGTAGTTTGTCAGAGTTTGATAATACTCCTACCTAACAAGGTACTTCTAAAGAGGAGAAGAGAGGAGGATTTCCTTCATTATACTGAATTCCTTTGTCACTATTCCTTAACTCCCTCTATATTAGTATAATTTTAGGATAATCTTAGTGGATATATATTTAGACATAGATCTTTACATTGTTGATCCTCTTGGTGGCCACTATAGCTTCATCATAGTAGATTGACTTTCCCACAAAGCTAGCTAAATGGCTTAATCTTTTAGTGGTCTAATACTCCAAAGGAGCACTATGAATATTCATCCATATTGGAATCTACTTAGGGGATTGATTTTTATATTGTAATCTAAGTCTCTAAAGTCGAATAAAGATTGGAATATTATTTAAATGCCTGGGTCTTGACTCTAGTGCCATTTAAGATAAAGTAATTGTTACAACTTAAAGAAGAAAACATTATTTTTATTCATTAGAATCTTTTCCAATCTAAAATTTCTTTAAATGATTTGGGGACCATGCTTTTATAACTAGATAAAGAGGTCTTTTCTTTAATATTAACCTAACTAGAGTTTAATTCCATTTAGCAATACCTTCCTTTAGGATTTCTATTAGAGGAGCAATAATGAGAGAGTCTTCCTACTTTTCTGGTGGATAATATAGCATTTTCAAGCTAGGGATAGAGTCCCTAACAATTTGGCACTATGATTTCTTATTGTTCAATGAGCCAATATCTACTCTATCTTTTATTATTATTTTAGACGGCATAAGATCAAAACAGGTGGGGGTTTGGATATATTAAGCAAGAATAGACAAGGGATTGACAATAGAGGCATGAACTAGATAGGAAGACGAGAGAGGGTATCTCTAGGAATTAGAGGATTAGAAGAAAGGATGAAGAGGTAAAAAAGTAAGGGCAAGTGGGGAAAAAAACTTTAATCATAAAGTTTTTTTCTTGCAACTTGACTTAAAGAAACACATTATATTAATAAATTAATAATAATAGAGAATATCGAAACTAAAACAACATTTTCACAATATTCTTATTTTTAAATATTCTTAACAATCAAATGTTCCAATCATTCATGTCTAATCAATAGCTAGTAAAATTTCTTAACAATAACATTTGACAAGGGAGTTTGAACAAGTATGATGAATGGTGATTAAAAAAATAGTTGAAGTTCCAATATATGATTGAGCTTCGTTGCATACATCATCATTTCTTTGAAATAGACTTGAAATAATAAACTTTTTTGTAATCAATTTATTATTCTTTTTAATATCATCAAAATTAATTATAACAACTAAAAGGTGTCCTCTTAATAGAAGAGTAACTAATTCATACACAACCTTATGTTAGTTACTTCATTAAAACAAATTACTAAAAATAAATTTAAAGAAAAAATCATAAATTATTTTGTAGGAAAAAACAGTTAGTAATTTGAGATAACTAAAGCCAGTAAGGGTTTGAGGGGCATTTCATATATGTAGGCTAACTATAAGCAAGTGAAATAATTTCAATATTCTTCACGGTGACGTGAAGTAGCCCACCTGACTTCCATCTTTAGTAACAATCTTTAACAACAATAAAAGGGTTAATTACAAAAAAACTTCAAACATTATTTAATTTTATAATTATACCCGGAACTTTAAAAAGTGGTAATTGAGTACTCAAATTTTAATATTTTTCAATTCTAACCTGACGTTAATGTCTCCGTTAAGTTTACCCTAAACACTTATACACGTTAGATCTAATTAAACTAACTAATTAAGTTTAACTAAACTATGTCAAACTGGTTAAACATAACTAATATATGTCATTTTGGGATTGAATCCCTAAATCAAAGAATATGGGTATAGGGTTCTAGGATTTTAAAGAAGCATTGAATCAATTACCTCAGTTGGAGGATGAGAAGAAGATATAGACTCGAACTATGGACAAAGCAAAGAAGAGGCTATGGACGAACGGAAGGAACAAGAAGCAGGACCAGTATGTGATAGTGGAGGAGTTGTCGACAAAAATGGAAGAGGAGCGGTTTGAAATTGTATTATTTGATATGCGTGGACAACAGATAAGAGTGCCGACGAATTTAGAGAATCTAAATTCGGAAGAGAAAGCAAGGGAGAGTGATGTCTCAATGCATGAGCTTCAGCATAACGGAAATTGATTATGGATTTGGCTGAACTTGATATCCAACATATGGATTAGGATTTGAAAAATGAGAGGGAGATAGCTATTAGCTTGTAGAAGGAGAAGGAAAACTTGAAAATAGAGGCTACACAACAAAAATTGCAATTAGATAATACGGAGGAAATCATAAGTGTAGTCTTAAGCTATACAGAGGAACAAAATTCTTTAGGAATAATGTCCTTGGACACACTTGTAAAGAATTTTACATAATTACATAATTACAGTTGCAAAGTCATATACAAGGTAGTTTAGTTAAACTTAATTAATTAGTTTAATTAAGTCTGATATGTATAAATATTCAGAGTTTTTGGAGCACATAACAAGGCACATCTACAGCTTAATAGAGAAACTAACATCGAGCTAGTATTAAAAAAACTAAAAGTTTAAATATTTAATTGTCACTTTTTAATATTTTAACTTTCGAGCAAAGTGCAACATTTTTTTTTATTAACCCACGATAAAATTGCACCCCTTGGAAAATAACTTTTAAGTGGTGGTACTTTCCTTAGTTGCAAACAGGAGGATTTAATTTAAAGACCCTTGATAAAAGTAAAAAGGGTCCTCGGAAGTATGACTCAAAATGTGAACTCACTTCCATAATTGGATTTGATGCACTCCTCAAGTTGAATCTTGTTTCGTGGCAAAAGCTTTGCCATTTAATCAGCAATTCAATAAAAAAAAAGTATCAGATAACCCCCACCTCGTGTCAAATTTTCAAATTATGATGAACATGGCTTCCACATGAATTGAAAGAGAGAGAGAACTCAGGGCTACGACAGAGTAATACAAGTTGTAAAGAGAAATCAAACGCATTTTTAAACTGCAAAAGGGAAAGTTTTAAGGCATCTCTGCGTCGTCAGTCACCCACTTGCACACAGAACTAAACTTTAATACAAGGACATTTTCTTTCCACCATCTCCGCAAATTCACTCTTTTAAATTCGTTCTTCCTTCTCCTTTTTAGATAGCCTTGCACTATTCCTAAGCTAAGAGAAACCCTAACCAATTAAATATCAAAGCTATTAGTAGTGACCGATTTCCAACAAGATTTCGCATCCTTATAAACAAAAGCTCAAACAAGCATTTTATCTTTGATCAGAACTTCAGTACAACCTAACTCAATATTCCAGCAAATTATCTACAAGGTAAAAGGCACAAAACGGGACATTGCCTCCTGCAGTGTTGTTCAATTCGATATATGTTTATGAAGAAAAATATTATACCCAACACCCCCAAAAGAAAAGATAATTTTTCTCCTATGATGCAAAGGAAGAAGTGATACAAAAAGAATGCATGGTGTTTTTCTGGTACGCAAGCTGTCTGCTGTTCGGAGCTTTGATGTAGCTACACTGAAGGCTGAAATTAAATTCATGGAGGATGACCATATCCAGGCAGATCATGCCAGTGATGATCTGGTCTCAAAGAAGATGAGCCCCCGGTGGTATTGTTGCTGTTGCCAATGTTGCCTGGGGTGGTGGTTGTGGTTGTGGCGGTGGTGCTGATACTCCACAAGGCAGTGTCAGTAGGGCTAGAGCTGCTTATATAACCGCCCTGGTGCCAATTCCGATGCTGAGAAGAACTTGCAGGTCTAATAATCCCCTCTTCGCCAGCAAAAAACCGATGCTCTTTACTCTTTGCTTCCGTATTACCTCCTTGAAAAAACTGTCTTTGCTGTTGTATTTTGGGATATTGTGACGATCCATAGGAAGGACCTGCATTGAGACCATGAACCTGCCTCAGATTTGAAGAACCAACCAAATCAACGCTAGGATTGATGGAATGGTTTACAGGTTGGTGATGACTAAGCAACGGCGGTTGTTGGTTGTTAAAAGACTGAATCGCCGCCAAAGAAGCCAAGTAACCACCGCTTGGATAGTTCAGTCCCATTGAAGCAATCCCAGAAGGGGAAACTAAGTTCCTAAAGTCCTTACCACCCAGCGGAGCACAAACTGTATTAGCGGCACTTGAGACGATATTATGTGAGGTCACCAGATTCTGGGGCACTTGTGGCGGCTGTTGCGACTGAGATCTTGAATTCTCACTTGATGATGAAGAAGAAGACGTAGTAGAAGAAGTTTTGCTGCGCTTGCCTTTCCGGCAACCTCCTCCTACGGGGACGTTTCTTAGGGTGCCACCTTGAGTCCAGTACCTCCGGCAAGCCTTGCAAAAGTACCGAGGCTGGGAGAGATTGTAGTTGTTGTAATAACAGAACTTTGTATTGAGAGAATCGCATCGAGGACATTTCTGTGGTGGGTTTTGATGTTGTTGTGGTTGCTGTTGATTATCTCCTTGCATCGGTTTCACACTTTGATCAGGGATTTGATTCATCTCATCACCCACTCCTCTACCCTGCTGCTGTATCTCCCTTTCTCTATATCTCTCTTTGTCTCCTTTTTTACTCAACTCTGCAAGATACCTTCTCTTCTCTTATATTCTGGGATTATGATTGGGTCGGTCAAGATATATATGAACTGGTCTTTTGGCCGCATGCAAGCTCTTGAGAGGGAGGCGTTTCAGATTATACAGAGAAGAGACTTGAAGTGTCCCTTTCTGACTGCTCAAAATCTTACAAATAGCTCAAAACCACTGATGTCGTTACCAAGCAAATATGCTCAGCTGGTCTCTATATCCAAAAAACAAATCCTTGTTCTCTCCCTCCTATCTTAGATATAAAAAATGAACAAATAAAATACCAAATGTGAAATCAAAAACACAGTATGCCAACCAATCTTCCAATATATTCACACAATTCCTTCTCAATAAATAACATTTGGAGTAACCATAGAAACTAACAGAAAAATAGAGATCACCGGCCCTTATGAGAGCCAGGCAAATATAGGATGCGAACGGATATGTTGAGATAGAGGAAGATGCCCGCTAAGGTAAGGTCTTTATTTCAACAAAATGGATTAGCAACAGAAATAAAACGGAGAGATCGTACTGAAAGACATAAACTTGTTTGGATTAGGTTCAGTCCCTGCTCCCATGTTTCACAACCCGAGAGACAAAGGAAACGTGGGCATAGAAAATCCACTTCATTGTTTTAATCAAAACTCCATATATGGAAACTAACCCAGAAAAGTACCAGATAAGAACAACTCTTGCCTAAACTCCCAGTAGATAATCAAAACAAAGAACAGAACTAAGAACAAGATATAAGATGACAGACAGTGAACTGAACAATCGAGGATTAACCAGTAGTGCAGAAGAAAGGTGGCGTGGCTGGTGCTGAATGGTGGTGGTGGTGATGGTGTCAACTGTGTCACAGTTTCAGCTACTCCACACTCTTTGTTCTTTTCCCACTTTCTGTTTGCTTTCTATCGCTTTCCTTCCACTTTCGCTGTTTTTTATATTATTCCTCTCTCTACATGCCTTTTCTTCTTGCTATGATCTAAGTTCATTTTCTCTCTCTACCTTCCAATATTTCTTCTCCTTCGATTCTCTCTCTGACATCACCAACTTCAACTTTGCCTGTCGGAGCGCAACTATTCTTACGTCCTTAAAGCTCACTTGGTTCAAAGACAATCATACATATCCCTTTAATTTTAATATTAAAAACCAACAATATCCCTTTTAGTTTAATATGAATAGATAACAACAAAAAAAGCCAAGAAGGTCGTCGGGCGTTGGAAGGTTTTGATGTATATTTATATCTAAGCTTTATGCATTTCACCTGCGCTTGAATGAATTTACTGATAATATCTTTTTAATTTATGTAACACTATTCATATGATAAACATGAACAATGTGACATTTATATGATAAATTTAGATTTCAATTAAATTGTTAAATTTCCGAAACTTCTATTTCTTGAAGAAATTAAAACCTTTATGTAAATATAAGTCATGAAAAAGTTGAATAGAAAATTTACTCATAATATTAACATAAGAACATATCTTAAAAACAGAAAAGTTTTACATCAAAAAATTATTTGTAGTATAAGTATACCTTTAATGCCAATAATTAACAAAACAACGATCGGCCAATAATTAACAAAAAAATGATATCATCAATACCTTAAATGCTTATAACATAATAACAAAATTAAGATGCCTATTTATTGTTTAATAGAAAGGTTGAAAATATTATAATGATGAACGTGTCTTACAATTTTTTTTATAACACTAGAAATATATTTCCTATAGTAAGGAAAAGGAAATTTTATTTATTTTTTATTAGACTTTTCACAAGTATTTAATTTTAAAGGTTAAGAGAGATTGTCTAACTTTTCACTAGGTATCATGCGATCCTTCCTCCCTGTTTTTAGCAACAAACTATTTAGCCTCATGTTGTATAGTTTCAATTACATATTAAGGTATTTCTCCCTAGCCTTGAGCTTGGCCCTATCCCCTACCTCCTCTTCCTCTCTTGCTACCATCAACAACCTCATTCGTCTATACTTCACCCATATAAGCATTACCTCATTCCTCTATCCTTAAGCCACTCCTTAATCTGACAACAACCTCAAGCTTATGTCACCTGAGCTCCTTCCATCTGAACCCTTAAAGAACAATTAGGACTTTGAAACTATTGTCAAGAGAAGGACTTGTCCTTAGGTGGTTGGAGAAGCTTCCCCTCACACTAGGCTTAAATACATTGTCCTAACAACAGATGGTGATCCTCAAACGGTCTCACTTCCTCTGAAAGTACTTCAATTTGGAGCAAGTAAATTGAGTAGCACTCTTATTAGGTGTTTTCTGACAAAAGACCTTCTTTTCCCTTGATGAAAACATGGATAGAAAATAGATGGACAATATCGGATTTAAGAGAACCCTCATCACTGAGGAAGTCTTTTTTTCATTCAGCTTTGTACAGAGTCTCAAGAGAGTCGTAAATAAACTGACTTGTTTTATTCAATTACTACAACTGTACATCAAGTCAGATTTTACATATATACAGAACAAGACAATACGAATATGTACAAAACTACAATGTTGTAACATAAAACGACAACAGTTACAAAATAAATACTATACACTATTATCACATAACAAGCTTCAACAATGAAACTAATACCTTGAAAGCATTTGAGCAAGGTCCTTGGCGTATCAATACATAGCTTTTAATTCTTCAATTACGTAACCTAAGTATGATTTTGAGTTGAAGCTACCTAGCTAGCTTTATTGGAAAACCACTTTGTATAGATGAAACACTGCTTCCCTAGGCATAAAAGGCTATGCATAATTCTATATAGAAGAGAAAAAAAAGGAACTCCCTGAAACCCTTAGATTGAAAAGATTGGAAGATGGTACTCTGGTGGAATTTAAAATATCTATATCATACCAGTGGAAGCCTCTCTAAGAAAACAAAAAAGGCCACATGAAAGCCTACTAGCAAATTGTTCACCAAAGAGAACTTTAAGGAATTACAAAAAATCTACATAATAATTAGGATAAGGAGCAAGTAAATGCCAATATGGACAAAGAAAAGAAAAAGGAGGGATATGACCAAATAAGGGGGCCTCAAACTAAGAATAATGCTCATGAGCATAACTTGTTAGGTTTTAGCTCTATTTGCTAAGAATAGGTGGCTACAGAAGTTGAAGATGTAAGATAAGTTTAGGAGAAGAGGATATATGGAATCCTTAGGAGGAACTTATTGCCTCATATGCAAATTTGGCCCAGGTTAAAACATTAATGATATAACATAAAATGCCTCACACATAGAGGAATTCACACTTGGAAGTAGGAGAAGTGGTAAGAAAAAAAAGGCATGGATCATAGTAGCCTAGAGAAATAATCCATATATCCATAATAGTTTGGAATGGTAGGGGTATTAATTCCCCTAAAAAAAGGTTGTTTATGACTTTTGGAATACAAAAAAGGCTATGTTAGTTGGATTACTAAAAAAAATAAAGGAAAACGATCCTAATTTTTTGTGGGAAGTCTTGGAATATATTGATCAATCATCAAGATCATATAAATGAAGAATGTAGTGATTTGTAATCTAAGTATATTGAAGATCACCAACATTAGGTATTCTACCTAATTCATTCATTAGCTAGTTGAAATCCTGCATAACTCTAGAATCTTGTGTGTCACATTTGTGTAAACTTTGCCTTCCAAAAAGCTAACATACGGGAAAAAATATGATGAACATTCATTCTAATGTATCTCCTCTATGGTTCTACTGAGACTTCAATAATATTCTTTTTTTGCATAAAGCTATACGGGAAAAATTAGGAATAAATTTCTTTAATGATGGATTCAGGGATTGTTTCATTAAACCTAGAGCTATGGACTTGAAATATGATGGAAACTATTACAGTTGGATCAATAATAAATAATATAAATGTCTCATCAGGGAAAAGATTGATAAAGCTATGGTTAATGCACTTTGGCTAAGTTAATTTTTAAATAGAACAGGCCATTTTGGTAACCATCCTTCATTTGATCATTCTCCAATTGAGATTTAACCAAAGAATGAACTTGAAAGGAGGAAAAGCACATTTAGATTTAACTACTTCTTAGCTGACTTAGAGCAGTTTGATGAAGTAGTGATCAGAGAATTTCAAGAACATTTGAAAAGGTTTGAGGCCTATAAGTGCTTAAGGAGACTTTAGGATGTGAAAAAGGAATTAAAAATATTTTGAAAAAGTTAATGACATGTTGAAGGATATTAATACTTACAGTAGGCCCTGAATCTAGCCTAAAACAATTGTTGTATTGATATTAAAAATAAGGCCCATAAACATCTAAAGAAGGAAGCTTTGGAGAAATACATTCAAGCTCTAAAGATTAATTCTTCACCAGCTAGGTAGAGATCTAGGGTGTAATGGTTAAGGAATGGAGACAGGAACTTAAGATACATTTATAATGCAATTTTAAACTGAAGAAATTCTAACAAAATTATTTCTCAGGAGGATCTTAATGTCTTTCATCACTTTAAAGTCTATATAAGGAAAACAACTCTTTTAGACTCCATTCTTCTTAAACTCAGTTTCTCAAACGTATTAGTGAAGAATATATAAGAAGCTTAAATAGACAATTTTGTAAAGGAGATCGATGTGGAGTTGACTCTTTTTAGTTTAAGCCTTGAGAAAGCCCTAGTACTTGATGGGCTAAATGCTATTTTTATTAAGAAAACATGGCATCTAGTTGGGGATCAAGTCGTAAAAACCATTCTAAGGCTCCTCTCTAATAGGAAATGCTTACAGAGATTAATAGAACACATATATTTCTAAATCCAGTGGAGCTTAATCCTACCAGTATTTAAGACTACATGTTAATTTCTTATTATAATGTGCTATATAAGATATTGGCAAATATGCTAGCAACCATATTAAGGCTCTGTAACTTCAATAATCAATCTTAGTTAAGATTCATTCATTTATGGAAGGATTATATGTGATAATGTTATTATACTATAATAGTTACTCAATGATTATCATAAGGACAAAGTTATAAAAGCTACACCACGATGATAAATATCCATAAAGCTTTTGACTTAGTTGTTTGAATCTTTATCCTCGAGGTAATGGTAGCTTTAGAATATCCTACTATCTTCATCAAATATATTGAGATATGCATTACTACTACATCGTTTAGCATCTTTATCAATGGAGAAACAACTCAGTTTCTCAAAGGAAGCAAAGGACTTAGGCAAGGAGATCTTCTTTTTTTATATCTATTCACAATATATAAAAAGGTTTTCTTAAGACTATTAGAAAATAACATCAAAGAGAAAGGCATTTTCACTAATTTTGGGATGGATTTAATTGTGAATAAAAAATATTTTAATTTTTATTTATTGATTCTTCTTTATAAAGATCTCTAATTTGTTAATTCTTATCTTGAAACATTTTAGTTGTTGTAAATTTTTATATTAAGCTAGAATATGAAAGGATGAGAGCATGATTAGATGGATTTATACTTGCAACATTATGGATTTATTTGTTATTTATTTGGATGAAAGTGCTTAGAAATTTTCACATGTGAGCTTAAATTGTGAGGTTTTGAGTTTATAAGCATTTATTATCACAATATAATGCTTTATTTTTCTTTATTTTGTAAATATCACACATAGTTGGATGATTCTAGAATTTGCTTTTATTATTCATATTGAGACCTCATCTTTACATTAGAGGCATTAAGATGAAAAAAGCGCTTAGATTATATTTTTGTTAAACCCCATTCTTTTGTTTTACCACACATTATTTTTATCCTTTCGGTATAACCGATTTGGAGCTTTAACCTTTTCTTTAGATTGTGTTAACAATGTTAAAATTTGATAACTATTTTTATTGTTAGCTTTATTTTTGCACCCTAAAGGATTGTATTATTTGACTATATAAAAATTTGATTAGATAAAGAAATATCAAGAATAAGGAAAGGTGTGAGCTTATATATTTAAGGTTATATCTTCTCATTTGTTAGTTATCAATGCTTCATATATTCTCCCTACAAGCTCATAGAAAATAAATTCAGAAATATCTTGAAATGGCTTACTATAAAAAGAAAAAAAGAGTGTTTTAAAATTGTTTTAGTTATGAAAAGAAGAAAGAGAAGATACTTGTGCTATTCAAGATTTACTTTGCACCTTACTTACATTCTACTTAGTAACTTTGGTTACATTAATTCAGATTTTTATATAATCTTGCTTATGTAATTTCCTTCATATCGATTAACCCAAAATATTTTTTTCATACCTTACCTAAACCTCGTAGACTTTTACTTAAAGACCTTTCGATTTGTGCCTCTAGTTTATATTACAGTGGATTAGATGTGATATATTAGCAAGTTTATGGTTAAGACTCCTTTTATGTATTGATTTAAGAGTTTCATTGATGTTCACCCTAAACAAAGATTATCAAAATATCATTTGTAGTGTTTGCTTATGAAAAAATTATTCTATATTGTTCGATTCTAACGATGTTTAAACCTCGAGGCATGAAATTTGAAGGGTAAATAAATAAGTTAAGATGGAGGAGGGTGGATATTAAGAAAAGTTGATGAAAGGACCCATCCTGGAATTCCCTTCTAGAACCCGAGTGGAGGCCTCCTAATGACCCTATGGTAGCCCTCCAATCAATATTTAACTCGACCGAAGGGTTCCCACAAAACCAAGATGTTCAACTATTTAAAATATTTTATACTTCAATAATTAAAAGAGCGGAAAATAGTGGGAACTTTTTTTCTACCATTTTATTGAAAATTTTGGCAGCATAACGACTGCATTTTAACATTTCCAAAATTTTTAAAAGCCTTGTAAATTTTGAAAACACTTTTATATTCACACTAATTTCTCAACTACAAATTTTAGACTTTAAGTACACTCACAAGCAACCCATACAAATAATTTTCAACATTCACTATAATAAAATTTTAAAATCTAAAACATATTCATGCATTTCATTAAAAGCTTTTATAAATATCCATTCTTTGCACAAAAGAACAGCAGCACCCAACAATACAACTAATCTTGAGGCGGAGTCCCAATTACTACAACACTTGTATGCATACTTGGGGTGATTTTTTTAAAAACATAAAAATAAGGATAAACTAAACGAGCTTAGTGAATGTAATCAGTTTATAAGAAAATTGAGTTTTTCATAACAATATAACTGCAATATTCCATACAAGCATAAAGGTCATGGTAAAACATTTTCCATAACAATTTATTTGTGCATCATCAAATCTGGTAATAACATAATATTTTGTAAAACACAATTTTAATTTTTTTTAAAAACTATTTTGAAATGCTTTTCAAAATTAAACTCATCTTATAAAAGTTTCAATTTCCCATTTTCCTTAATCAATAAATAATGGTGGCAATAAGTTTTCTGAAAACTTTAATATTGACAAATAAGCCAACCACTAGCATTAGTACCATACGGTACCTCTCAAATCACTTTTAACATAAATAGTGGCGACAATAATATTTTCATGACTTTCCTTACTCAACATAGCCTACCACAAGTTTCTTTACCATACGGTACACTAGGCATAAAATGATGGAGCTAGTTCTTCACCACTTACCCGCGATTGGTTAACCATTATTTATGGAGCTAGTTCTGTATCGCTTACATGTAACAAGTTAACCATTATATACCTGTAGTTACAGAGTTGGTTCTGCATTACTTACCCGTTGGTTCTGCATTGCTTACCCGTAACAAAGCTGGTTCTATATCGCTTACCCGTGATTAGTTAACCACTATTTATGGAGCTAGTTCTACATCGCTTACCCATAATAGGTTAACCGCTATAAATATACTGGTATAACAACATATATATAGCCTAGCAGTGTACTATAGGCAAAAGAAACTCTTACATTTACAACTCCTCTTATTTTCTAAATCAAGTATGAGAGAATTTATAATTGAATTATTTCAATGTAACTCCCAATTATATAAAATTTATCTTTCAAATTAAAACTCATATATTGACAAAGAATACACTTATGCTAGCAATATTTACTTATAAAATATCATTTGCATAAAACATAGCATAACTATTCATTTCATGATCAAATGAAAATCATTTGCATAAACTCAATTTAAAGTACACTCATAACTTGTTAGTCTCCATAAATAGAAACCATTTGCATAAAATCAATTTAAAGAATACTCACATGTCATCAATTCTTTTGCAAAGAATTAAGTCATATAAAACAGTTAAAATACACTCACAACTTGCTAGTTTCCTTTTCACCATTTCGAAACCCTTCAATTGGCTTCATTTTTTGATCCGAAAACCTAATACCAATACATTCGACTCCTTAATACATTTTTCAATTAAATATACCATCAACCATGTCAACTTCATTACTTTCCACATACACTCCACATTCTTAATCACATTCACATGGTTATTACTTCATAACCATATTTTTATGCTAAAAATACCCTTAAGGCTAACCTTAACATATTATATAATAAACTCTTCCAGTTCAATTTCATTTGATTTCTATCACTTAAAACCAATAAAATTCACTCCCATGACATTTTAATACACACATTTAAGCCATAAAATTTCATTAACAATTTTTTTTTTACAAAATCAAGCACTCTAGGCTGAATTTCAACCAAAATCAATTCCAAATCAATTATTTTTCATTTCTTTACTTCATTAGCATCAAAATAGTATTATGAACATCATAAAACATCAAAATAGAATTTTGGATCATAACACATCAAAAACCCTAGCCTTGGCCAAAAACTCATCTAATCATTTCTATGGTTTTTCTTTCATTCCTTCATCATTAAACTAACTTCCTAATGTCATTCATTAATCTTAAATCATCAAATGAAAAAATAAAATACTTTAGGCAATAGATCTCACCTTTGACTAAGGCTTTACACATTAGGTTTTCTTGATTTTCTTCTCCCAATTGCTTCTAATGTAATAAAACCTTGATATTACATCAAATGGGTAAAATTTACAACATCAAAACCAAATCTAACCTATAACCTAACAATTCAAAAAGAAATTTCAATAAGATAAGTAAGCTTACCTACCCATTTTCTTCTTCCTCTTCACTTAGATAGCTATGAAATCTTGTTAGATGCTTGATTGGAGATAGAAGAGCGTGAAAATGGTTTGGATCACTCCTCTATGGCAATAGTCAAGCCTTTGTCGTTTCCTTTCTCTTTTCTTTTCTTTTTTCTCTCTCTCTCTACATCTCTCATCAATGGCCAACCACCAACTTTTAAAGAAGATGAAGACTTTGCTGAATTACAATTTCCCCCCATTTCCATTATAATTACACCTTTATCCTTAATAACATCTTATAATTACAACTTTACCAAAATGTCTCATATT
>JAOTBA010000002.1:20892526-20908299 GCA_025629845.1 Erythroxylum squamatum | reverse complement strand
TTCAATCTCATTCATCAATAATTCAACAATTCAATATTAATACCTTAAAATCTACTAAATCACAATCACCATTCCAAATTTAATTTCCAATCAGATTCGGACCAATCCATTTCCAAAATGCAAAATGCCAACCAAAAACAACTTCAAGATTCACACTTCACTTCAACCGAAATCAACTTCAAAATTTTCCCCAAATCCAACACATTCACACAACTTCACTTCAACCGAAATCAACTTCAAAATTTTCCCCAAATCCAACACAACAACACCAATTTTTAATCCCAAATCCACCATCATCCAACAACCAACACAATCACAGAAGTAATAAATTTAAAAATGCCATGAAAAATGAAACAAAAATCAAAATGCCAAAACAATCGGTCTTCACCAATTTGCGTCGACGTTGGGTCACAGTCGAGCACGAGGAGGATGAAGGAGAAGGCCAGACGGTGTGTGGTGGACTCCGGACGGTGGACCTCAGCAGGCGGGGACATCTTCAGGCGGCGTGGACAACGATTGAAGACGGCGAGGCGAGCGCGACTCCACAACTCCAAGACAAAAGAGAAGAGGAGGAGGAGAAGGACGAGGCGGCGATGGTGTCGGTGACAAGCGGCGAGGCAGGCCGGAGGCGCGACACGAGGGACGACAGAAGGGAGAGAAGACGAAGAGAGATGACAGATGAGAGGGAGAGCTGAGGGGGAAGGGGGTAGATAAAATTAGGGTTAAGTTTTGTTTATTTGCAAAATGGTCCCTGGAGTTTTTTTCTTGCAGAATGGCCTGGAAAAATTCGATATTGGGGGTACCAGCCGGTACCGACTGGAATTTATCACCGGTACCTTTCATGCCCATTTCGGTACTATTTTTTGACGAGTACCGGCCGGAACGGTACGAAATTTGCAACGCTGATTGGTACTATACAGTACCTCTCAAATGACTTTTAACATAAATGGTAACAGCATTCCTATTTTTATGACTTTCCTTACTAAACATAGCCCACCACAAGTTTCTTTACGGTACAGTACACTAGGATAAAAGTCATAGAGCTGGTTCTGCATCGTTTACTCGCTATAGACCGGTAGTTACAGAGTTGGTTCTGCATCGCTTACCTGTAACAAGTCACATACCTAGTTCTATATCGCTTACCTGTGACTGGTTAACCACTATTTACGGAGCTAGTTCTACATCGTTTACTCGTAATGTCTTAACCACTATAAATATACCGATATAATAACATGTATAAAGCCTAGCGGTTTACCATTGTCAAAAGCAACTTACATGTACGTCTAATCTTATTTTCTAAATCAAGTATGGGAGGATTCATAATTGAATTATTTTAATGTAACTCCCAATCACATAAAATTTAACTTTCAAATTAAACTCATATATTACCAAAGCATACACTTATGCTAGCAATATTCACTTGTAAAATAACATTTGCATAAAACTCATAATAAATATTCATTTCATGTTCAAACGAAAACCATTTGCATAAACTCAATTTAAAGTACACTCATATGTCATCAATTCTTTTGTAAATAATTTAGTCTTTTAAAACAATTGAAATACACTCACAACTTGCTAGTTTCCTTTTTACCATTTTGAAACCCTTCAGTTGGCTTCATTTTTTGATCTGAAAACCTAATACTAATACATTAAATATACAATAAACCATGTCAACTTCATTACTTTCCACATATAGTCCACATCCTTAATCACTTTCACATGGTTATTACTTCATAACCATATTTTTATACTAAAAATGCCCTTAAGGCTAAACTTCACATATTATAAATTAAACTCTTCCAATTCAATTTCATTTGATTTTTAACAATTAAAACCAATCCAAATTCACTCCCATGGCATTTTAATACACACATTTAAGCCTAAAATTTCCTTAACAAAATTTTTACAAAATCAAGCACTCTAGGCCGAATTCCAACCAAAACCAATTCCAAATCAATTATTTTTCATTTCTTTACTTCGTTATCATCAAAATAATACTATGAACATCATAAAACATCAAAATAGAATTTTGGATCATAACACATTAAAAACCCTAACCTTGGCCGAAAACTCATCTAATCATTTCCATAGTTTTTCTTTCTTTCTTTCATCAATAAACTAACTTCCTAATGTCATTCATTAATCTTAAATCATCAAATGAAAAAATAAACTATTTTAGGCAATAAATCTCACCTTTGACCAAGTTAAACCAAGGTTTCACACATTAGGTTTTCTTGATTTTCTTCTCCCAATTGCTTACAACGTAATAAAACCTTGATATTACATCAAAAGGGTGCAATTTACACCATCAAAACTAAATCTAACCTATAACCCAACAAACCAAAAAAAAATCAACAAGATAAGTAAGCTTACCTACCCATTTTCTTCTTCCTCTTCACTTAGATAGCTATGAAATCTTGTTAGAAGCTTGATTGGAGGTGGAAGAGCATGCAAAATGGTTTGGATCACTCCTCCATGGCCATAACCGAACGTCTCTCTTCTCGTTTCTCTTTTCTTTTCTTGTTTCTCTCTTTCTCTAAGTTTCTCTCATCAATGGCCAGCAACCAACATTTAAAGAAGATGAAGGCTTTGTTGAATTACAATTTTGCCCCCATTTCCATTATAATTACACCTTTATCCTTAGCAACATCTTATAATTACAATTTTACCAAAATGTCTCATATTTATACTTTTACCATTGCCACTTGTCACCATTTAATTGGTTCTCTTCTAATGACTCATCATTCCACTAACTTCTTGTAAAAATAACAAATTGCCCTTTAATGAATACAAAAAGAGCAAACTGCCCTTTAATGTATTTAATTCACCAACTAATTGAATTAAATTATGAAAATATTCCACAGCCGTCTTGTCATCAAATTGACCATAAAATACTCGAATTAGGGACAACACTTATTGATTGGATGCTTTAAAAAAAATTGAATGGGTTTTAAATCCTCAATACTCATTATTTTCCAAAAAGGGAATTTTAGTCCAATAATTTCATATTACCCGAATTATATACAAATAACCTTCATTTTGACCCGTTTCAGTTCCTATAGACTCCAACCCTAATTTTAGAGCTTTCATCATATTTTGAAATTATTCGATGACTTTTTGGTTGCACGGAAGAATTTTTGGATTGAGTTCGGAAATCACTAAATGTCACCAAAATTGTCCGGATTTCATTCAAAAGTGTCACCTAAATCTTCAAAGCACATTTTGGGATTTTTAAAGCTCATTTGGACTCATTCCGTAGCTTTTTGGAGTTTTTAGAAATTTTCCAAGAAATTTTTGGTCAAATCCAAAACTGTCTCTGGTCTATCAATAATCCCCATTATAACCTCAATAATACATTTAAACCCTTAAATTACTCTAGTACACCATAAATAGAGCATACTCCATAAAATGCATGTACAACACATTACACAGTACAATAATCGAACTAGGATATTACAATTTATAGCCTCCTTATAAAAATTTTGAGGATCAAAAATATGGATATTGACTTTGTATCCATTCTTTGTGCTTCCATCCTGTTAATCACTTCATAGGGACTAACATATCGTGGGCTTAGCTTATCACATTGTCTAAAACAGACTATGCCTTTCCATGATGATATTTAAAAAAATCTTTGATATTTCAACTTTAAACTCCAAATTCTTCCATTTCCACACCTAACCGTACTGTCAATTTTAGGTACTATCACTTTGACTAGTGTACTTTTGATCTTATTTGGGGTTATATGAACTAGTTTAGCCCAACTAATTTTCTTTCATCTATCTCATCCTCATATACCAGCACTCTATCTAACTATATACTTCCAATCACTTACAGTTTGATTAATCTATCAAGAAATACCTACTTTGGATTGTTAGGAAATGGACAATTTTTTTTAATTCGAACGTTTATCTCCTATATACTATCATATTCGCTTAGATTTTGTGAAATTGCTACAATAAAATCCTCCATAATATGCTTCCATTTTCATTCCTGAATAAAGAGTGGCTGAGCAATTTTTTTATTGGTTATTTGGCTCTCAACCTTGACTTATTGATATTGTTGATTTAATAAGTATTTAAACATATACTTTGCTATCAATCTTTTCACGTTTAAGGTACAAGGCCTCTGTGTGTTCCTCATATGCATAGTACATATTGTTGAGTGACTAAATCTAGAATTGTTTCTGAAGTGTAGCCATGACTAGTACACACAATTCCTAACCTAGCTCCAACGTAATGTTAACTCTCAATAAAATGCCGTCAGAATTTGCAACTTATCTCCATATGAAACTCCTTTGTTAAAATCATTGTTTTCGCTTTATCACAAATAATCAATTTAGTCATAACTTTGCTGACTTGACCATACATGAAACCATCCATTTAACACTATCACGATTCACGTTTATTTAGATTATTACTAATGAAACTTTGATAGGGATTCTCCAAACCATTGTTCTCGTATACTTCTGAATGATAAAAATTTCCTTTCTCATTGTATCTAATTATAAACAAAACTCAATAATATTTTTCTTATATTTCTTATTCCTTGCATCGACTCCTTAGCTTTCGAATCTCAAATCCATAATCACTAGTGAACTATTTATTGTACATTTGTCATTTCCCATCATACTCTTTGGAAGCACATCAATATTTTAAGATCACATCTTAAGACACTAACATAATGTCCTATTCATCTAAAAACCATTCAATTACCTCAGAGTTCAAATCTTACTAACTAATAACACAATTTTGACATTATCAAACCTCAATCTCTCCAAACATGGAGTATACCACACACTTCTACTGCGCAACTCTAATGTTTAATAAAGATATCTTTACTTCCCATTTCTAATACCGCAAAACACTTATGTGATTTCAGGTACCTGAGAACTCAATTTGCGACTTTTAATCATCTAAAATCTGCATGTTATACTTGTTCAAAGGTCTCATATATAATTCTTATCATTTTCCCAATCATCAATTAGTATTATCTATAAAATAATACCTCTGAGTTCTATTAAGACAATTTTCCATTATGGATTAAAACTTATCATTACAATTTCCTTGAAGATTTTACCACCATTTGCACTCATCTAATTTTCAGGAAATAGCACAATTGACTTACATCAAAAGGAACTTAAAATAATGAATGTTAAATACTTAGAATATATCCTAATATACACATAATTGGATGCTTATTTCGAACTAATCATTTCTATAAAAAAATATAGTTCAATCATCAATCTTAATTAAAGATTCCATCATAATGTCATCCATAACATTACTTGGTACGAGTCCATAAATCACCATATAATCAAAATAGACTTGAACTTAAAAATAAAATTTTATGCTAAAATTGATTAATGAATCACTTTATAAGGCCATAACATTAAACATATCAAAATTCAGTCACCAATTACTTGTATCAATAATTAATCCTCAATGAATTCAACCGTAATAAGCAATTTCATCCTCCAGATATATTCACAAATTACTTTTCCAGTATTAAAACGCTAAATAACCTCATAAACTTCTATAATTATTGCGCAATAGAACTAAATAACTTGCATAGTAATTTCTTAGTACTTTTATAGCTATCATCGCTGATATGCTAAGAGATGGGGCATTCTACATTTTCTATTAAATACTTATCTAACTTCCTTTATATACTAATCCTAATTTCCTTTATAAGTAATCCACATCGACATAATGTACTATTATTCAATTTCTTTTCTGATATGAATTCATAGTCATGGATGTCTAACAAGATCAACTCATTAGAGAGCATTTAATTCTAACTACTACGTAAATATCTCTGTGAACATTATACGCTACTGGCGTAGCTTTAGCGAAAGTAGTTATTATCAAATGGCACTCTAAAAGCTCCAACTTCACGCTAATCTATCTAACAAAATCTTTTAACATATACAAATGCATAGTTCTAGGATTGATCTCAATATATTCATCACTACCAAAACTGTAATCGTACATATCACATTATCGGATGTATCCTCAGCATCTTACTATGTTACTACAATTACCCCAACCTAAGTAAGTGGTCTCCTTCCATATTAACTACACCTTGGTACTGAGCTCCTAGTGTTTCAGGAGTCACTGGACACTGTAGGTGGTTTGACTAACCTCTGAGTAGACGATATTCCTCATCTCATCTTTCTATCACCAAACTATCTAAATTTATTATTCTTATATTGATATAACCAAATTAGGGCACTTTCAGGGTCTCTTATCAAACTATTTTGTGCCTAACTTATAAATACGCTCAATCAAACTTCCTGATACTACTAAGGCCTCTCGCAACTGGCGCATTACCAATGTCTGTATCTATATTGTTCACTCAAGGTAAAAACAAATTCCACTGGTGATTTTGCCAGTCTTAACTATTTTGAACGAGGTTAATTTATAAAGAAGAACATTACTGAACCATCATTGTGATCGGCCTCCTGAGCTGAAGGTACTTCAAGTGCTAGAGCCTCTAGTGTGGCTTTGGGACCCCTAAGGTTTCGTCAGAGAATTATGTTGTGAACTCAAAGATAAACTATACAACACTGGAAATCTTTTTATAAACTCAAATGCATGGAAATTAACAAAAAAAAAATGGTTGCTTGATTCATAAAAACAAATTAAAAATACATTATGGAATCATAACACGTATAGAGATAACCCTATTTCAAAACAAGCTCTGATACCACCTGAAAGGACCCGTCCTAGATTTTCTCTTTTAGAACTCGAGTGGAGCCTCCCGGCGACCCCACGGTAGCCCTCCAATCAATATCTAACTCGACCGAAGGGTTCCTGCAAAGCCAAGTCGTTCAACTACTTAAAACCTTTTATACTTTAATAATTAAAAGCGCAAAAAATAGTTTGAAATCTTTTTCTATCATTTTATTGAAAATTTTGACAAAGTAACAACTTTGAGATTCTAAAAATTTTCAAAAGCCCTGAAAATTTTCAAAACACTTATATATTCGCACCAATTTCTCAACTACAAATTTTGGACTTCAAGTCCACTCATAAGCAACCCTAAACAAATAATTCTAAAAAATCATTGCAATATACTTTAAAAAGCTAAAAACATATTCATGCATTTCATTTAAAAGCCTTTATAAACATCCATTCTTTAGGCAAATGTAAATATCAAAATGACACAAGCGCAGCAACACCCGATAATATAACTAATCTTGAGGCAAAGTCCCAATTACTGTAGCACCTGTACACATACCTAGGTGGTTTGTTTAAAAACATAAAAACAAGGGTGAGCTAAGCGAGCTTAGTGAGTGTAATCAGTTTAAAAGAAAATTGAACCTTTCATAACAATATAACTATAATATTCCATACAATCATAAAGCTCATGGTAAAACATTTTCCATAACAATTTATTCATGCATCATCAAATCTCGTAATAACATAACATTTCATAAAATACAATTTCAAATTTTTTGAAAAACTATTTCAAAATTAAACTCATCATATAATTCTTTCCATTTCCCATTCTCCTTAATCAATAAATAGTGGGGACAATAAGTTTTTTGAAAACTTGAACACTAAAAAATAAGCCAACCACTAGCATTGGTATCGCATGGTACCTCTCAAATCACTTTTAACTTAAATAGTGGTGACATTACTATTTTCTTGACTTGCCTAACTTAGCATAGCCAAACTTAAGTTTCTTTACCATACTATACACTAGGCATATAGTCACAGAGTTGGTTATGTGTTGCTTACCGACGAATGGTTAACCACTATTTAAAGAGTTGGTTCTGCATCTCTTACCCGTAATAGGTTAACTGCTATAGACCGATAGTTACAGAGCTAGTTCTTCATCGCTTACTCGTAACAAGTCATAGAGTTGATTCTACATCGCTTACCCATGGGTTATCCACTATTTACAGAGTTAGTTCTACATCGCTTCCCCGTAATATCTTAACCACTATAAATATACTGGTATAATAACATGTATAAAGCCTAGTGGTGTACCATAGTCAAAAGCTACTCTTACATGTATGACTCATCTTATTTTTTAAATCAAGTATGGGAGGATTCATAATTGAATTATTCCAATGTAACTCCTACTCATATAAAGTGTAACTTCCAAATTAAAACTAATATATTACCAAAACATACAATTATGCTAGCTATATTCACTTGTAAAATATCAATTGCATAAAACTTAGTATAAATATTCATTTCATGATCAAATGAAAACAATTTCCATAAACTCAATTTAAATTACAATCATATGTCATCAATTCTTTTACAAATAATTTAGTCATATAAAATAATTAAAATACACTCACAACTTGCTAGTTTCCTTTTCACCACTTTGAAACCCTTTCGGTTGGCTTTGTTTTTTGATCCGAAAACCTAATACCAATACATTCAACTCCTTAATAAATTTTTCAGTTAATATACCATAAATCATGTCAACTTCATTATTTTCCACATACACTCCACATCCTTAATCACTTTTACATGGTTATTACTTTATAACCATATTTGTATACTAAAAATGCCCTTAAGGCTAAGCTTAACATATTATACATTAGACTCTTCAAATTCAATTACATTTGATTTCTAGCAATTAAAACCAATCCCCAAATTCACTCCCATGTCATTTTAATACACACATTTAAGCCACAAAATTTTGTTAACAATTTTTTTACAAAATCAAGCACTTTAGGTTGAATTTCAACCAAAACCAATTCCAAATAAATTATTTTTCATTTCTTTACTTCATTAGTATCAAAATAACGCTATGAACATCATAAAACATCAAAATAAAATTTTGGATCATAACACATTAAAAACCCTAACCTTGGCCAAAAACTCATCTAATCATTTCCATAGTTTTTCTTTCATTCTTTCATCATTAAACTAACTTCCTAATGTCATTCATTAATCTTAAATCATTAAATGACCAAATAAAACACTTTAGGCAGTTGATCTCACCTTTGACCAAGTTTGACCAAGGCTTCACGCGTTAGGTTTTCTTGATTTTCTTCTCCCAATTGCTTCCAATGTAATAAATCCTTAATGTTACATCGAAAGGATGCAATTTACACCATCAAAACAAAATCTAACCTATAACCCAACAAATCAAAAAAAATTCAACAAGATAAGTAAGCTTACCTACCCTTTTTCTTCTTCCTCTTCACTTGGATAGCTATGAAATCTTGTTAGATGCTTGATTGGAGGTAGAAAAACATGAAAAATAGTTTGGATCACTCCTCCATGGTCATAGCCGAACCTCTCTCTTCTCCTTCCTCTTTTCCTTTCTTTTTTCTCTCTTTCTCTATGTTTCTCTCATCAATGACCAACCATTAACATTTAAAGAAGATGAAAGCTTTGTTGAATTACAATTTTGCCCCCATTTCCATTATAATTACACCTTTATCCTTAGTAACATCTTATAATTACAACTTTACCAAAATGTCTCATATTTACATTTTTACCCATACCACTTGTCACTATCTAATTGGTTATCTTCTAATGACTCATCATTCCACTAACTTTCATGTAAAAATACCAAATTGCCCTTTAATGAAGACAAAAAGAGCAAATTGTCCATTAATGCATTTAATTCACCAACTAACAAAATTAAATTCTGAAAATATTCCACAACCATCTTATCATCAAATTGACCATAAAATAATCAAATTAGGGTCAATAATTATTGTTTACATGATTTAAAAAAAATTTGAATGGATTTAAAATCCTCAATACCCATTATTTTCCAAAAAGGGAATTTTAGTCCAATAATTTCGGATTACCCGAATTCTATTCAGACAACCTCCGTTTTGACCTGTTTCAGTTCTTGTAGACTCCAATCCTAATTTTGGAGCTTTGCATTGTATTTTGAAATTATTTGGAAACTTTTCGGTTGTTTTGAAGAATTTTCAAATTGAATCTGGAAATCACTTAATGTTACAAAAATCATCCAAATTTCATTCAAAATTGTCACCTAAATTTTCAAATCACATTTCGGGGCTTTTAAAGCTCGTTTGGACTCATTTCGTAGCTTTTTGGAGTTTTCAGAAATTTTTCAAGAAATTTTTGGTCGAGTCCAGAGCCTTCTCTAGTCTATTTGTGATCTCCGTTATAACATCAATAATGCATTTAAATTCTTAAATTACTCTAGTACCCCTTAAATAGAGCATACTCCATAAAATGCATGTACAACACTTTACATAATACAATAATCGAACTAGGACATTATAGTAACTATTATGATTCTTAGATAATGTTCTTTTTCTAGGTTGATGATTAACTGTGATAAGACAATTGACAATTGGGGAATACCATAGGTGAGAGAATAAGCAAGCTCACTATAAGAGACAAAGAGTTACAACTTTTATCTCATGGAAGGTCACTCCTAAAGATCCCAATCCCAACACCCACCTACAATGGAAATCCCAACTAATGTGTCACCTATTGAGTATCCACTCCTCCATTCCACGATTTAGCTTCAATTAAAGCAATATGGATGAAAAATTCAAGTCTTAACAAAATATAAACTAAAGAGTCTTAAGATAGTTAGATTTGGAGACGAGGTGTAGTTGATAGAGGATTTTGATGGATGGCTAGAATTATTTAGTATTCATAGGACAATTTATCAAAAGCCAATAATATAGTTCATGTTTACGTTTCAACTAGATGTGAAGAAAATTGCTTGGGATGATGACTCAATAATATAATTCTAATTAAAGGGCATCCATCATCATTTTAGTTTTCATAAGCTTTTATATAGAGAAGCACATGCATACTATGCATCTTGACCAAACTCAAGTTTATTAAGACTCCTCTTATATTCATTCTATAAATTATTGGCATGCTATAGGCATTATGCAACGCTATTCACTCACCAGGTCCAAGGCTTTTGGCTTTTATTACCCTACCATAAGGTATGTACATAAGCTACTCATACATTCATTATTTGCATGATATGACAACACATAGTGTGTTAACCCATTAAAACCTATTCATACTATACTACATGAGAATTCAAATGTGATTCCATTTAGGGTATGCCTTTATTAACTTATAAATGGCTACTTGCACTAATCAAATTTTGATGTAATTAGAGGTGGTTCAATTATCACCCAAATTTTAAGGAGACTAGTAGTGCTAAGTGATGAGAGAGACTTGACTATTGTTTACACTCCCCTCCAAATCAGTATGAAAATTTTAATAGTGAAAGGATGGTTGATCTTCATGTGGATGTGCGTGGACAAAACTTTACACTAATCAAAGTATCTTAAGAATAATGGAGGACATACTTGTGTAGAGAGATTAGACTGAGGATGAGGAGTGGAGAGAGAATCTACATCACTATTGGATCTTAGGACTTCGAAAACTCACTTACCATTCACTACACTGAATGTTGAAAAACACATGTATTAAATTAAAGGCAAGCTAGTAAGGTTGGCACAATATATAGGTATCAAGATACTATTATTGCTAACAATTGTAGAGACTATACATGAGATAGAGCCACATAAAGAGACCAAGCAACAATTGTAGAGCTAAAGTAGCAAATCTAGTTAGGGTAGGATACTAATCCACATGGAGAGGCTAAGCCAGTAGTTTTGAAGCCTTTACTAAGCGAGCTCATAAAGCAAGAATATTAGTTGATGATGTGGTCAACTCTTGTGCAATTATTCCTTATGTTCCTCCGTGTGATTTGGCATCGAGAACTCCACCATCCTATGACTGATATGATCATTGTTGTTCATGTATTTCTTTTATTTAATATTTATGATATTATGATTATGTTTAATGGAAAATGAGTATTAAGGGAATTCAATAAGCCTTGTAATATTATCCTATTTTATGTCAGGGAAGTACTAGTTCTCTTATTTTGCTTTTCCACCACTTGTTTAATTATTTTCTTTGTTCTTACATATTATGTATAGTAATGACAATGCCCTAATTAAGTGTAGGGTATGGATTTAAATGCCTATGCCTATTAATTTTATTATGAGTATCATAATAAGGAGCAACTCTGGAAATAATATTAGTCAAGATAATTCACTACATGTTTAATTGTTTTTATGATTTGTTTATTTGGGAAATTAGTTTTAAACTTTGATAATTAAGTTGGTTTCAATTTGATTCATTAATTTTGATAATGGATACTTAAATTGTATTGTTATATTTTTGTATAATTTATACTTATAATTAAGTTATATATGAATTCTTTTTAAGATCTTAAATATCCTTAAAAAAATAAAAATAAGTTTGAATAAATGAGCATAGAATAAATTCACTCCTCTAGCTTTAAACCCAGTAAAAAGGATAAAGTTAAAGTTAAAGAATGATGCTAGTAGCCATTTAAAATGATGATCTTTTTTAGTAATCGAAAGTATTCATGATAAGGTGTTTATTCTCAAGTAAAAAGGTTAGGTGACTTTTCTAAAAAGATTCCAAATGCTCTTGTCATTTGAATTTAATGTTATTGTTATTATTTACTATTCAACAATAGTTATAAAAAATTTTGGAAGTTCAAGCATCTTTGTTGTATATGTTTATCTTATGCTTAAGTTAAATTTTCTAGATTGAGTTGAATTTTAAAGGATTGTGGAGTGAACTGAATTAATTTACAACTTGATACAAGTAGTTAATTTTTTAGCAATGTGATGAGCTTTATAATTGTATGAATAATGAAGCATCTTGATTGATGTGATTAGTTTGTTACATTCTTTCTTAAAATAATCCCCTATTTATGTTATAAGTAATAAATTAATTTACTTGAGGACAAGCAAATGCTTAAGTGTGGGAGAAATTGATAAGTGCTAATTGCAATATGTTTTTAGCTAGATTTTCAAATCATTATTTTTATGTTTTGAAGTTTATATAGAATTAGGTACCTAAAATGACTTATTTTGTTTTAGGTCTTATTTTTTCCCCCTACAGAAGAAGGTTGAAACGATTACAGTCAAGTTATAGCAACTTTGCCAGATAAAACTTAGATGATGGTACCAACATGATATTTTGTTGCTACTACCTGCGTTCCATCATGCCAAATTATGTTTTTAGAAGAGTTTTACTACTTGAGCAACATAACACAACACAAAACTATGTTCCTCCTATGTTCAACAATCAATCATTTCATTTCTCCAAGCATCTACTTATATCCTATGATGTTTTTCCCATGTTAGCTATCACAAGAAAAAAAAAACACAATTGATCTATGTTGATAGTAGTTTTTACGAAAGAGAAGCTAAGAGGTAGGTTAATCAACATAAGAGCCAACACAATCCCATTTTTAACCTATATTATTTGGAAGTTCTAGGTTTTTACTTTTAGTTTTGAAACACTAAAAAACAATTAGAAGTTGAAAGAAAGCATATGAGATTAAAAGGAAAACATTTTGGAGGAAAAAAGTAAGAAGGTTTATTAATAAAATCTAAGATTCATGCCATGAGATCTTACTTCTTATGTTTTTTATTTATTATGGGTTTTCTTTATTTGATTGTAAACTATTAGGATATAGATCTGTTTGAAATGAACCCTAGAATTGTTACTTTAAATTGATTTCTTTGATTTGATGAAAGATTATAGTCTCTTTAGAATTAAGAACCCTAATGAGTATTACAACGTTGTGGTATTAAAGTGTGGTGAGTTGTTAGAGAATCCTAAATTAGGAAAACTTAGAGTGAGAAAAACAAGGAAGGTAAGATACCTGTTAAGAAAAGTGAAACCAAAGAAGAGAAAAGAAAAGACGATGAGGAACCCAAACATGTTCCTCTTGTACCATACCAGCCACCTATGCCCTTTTTCCGAAGATTGGCTAAGGCTAAATTACATAAACAATTTGATAACTTTTTATTATAATCTTTGAAATCTATATATTAATATCCCCTTCATAGATGTTTTAAAACAAATGCCCTCTTGTTGCTAGTTTTTGAATGAGATATTATCTAGAAAATAAAACTCAAGGAGTATGAAGTTACAGCTTTAACTAAGGAGTGTATTGTCATGATCCAAAATGAATTGCCTCCTAAACTTAAAGACCCTAACAATTTTTCTATTCCTCGTATTACTAATAATATAAGCTTTTCTCGTGTTTTATTTTATTTAAAGGAAAGAATTAGTCTTATGCTCTATATGATTGTAACATGCTTAAGGTAGATAATCTAAAACTAATTACCATTTCTTTATAATTGGTGGACCGTTATATCAAACACTTGGTTGGTATTTTAGAGAATGAACCCATTAAAGTCGTTAAGTTTTTCATTCCTATGGTAAGTGTAATATATTTTCATATGGTTGATACTAAAACATCTTATGCTATGTAGAAGGCAAAATACTAGATTCTAAGGGGAAAACATCAAGCAAAAAAATGGAAAAAGGAGTAATAATATTCATAGGAAACATGTGGCATGCTCAGAAGTTAATGACCCTAAAAGAAGAAAACTAAGACAGTTAGTAGACATAAACAAAGTAGCATTCACCCTATGAGTAGGGAATCGCTAAGTTGAATCTAGATTCAAACGATTAAACTCATAGCAAAAATAAGAGTGTTGGGAGGCAACCTAACATATATTTTCTTTTCATGTTTTAAACTTGATTACTTTAGTTGTTTTTGCTAGTAATTATTTTGCTTAACGTTAAAATCGTGTTTTAGAACTAGTCTTATTGAATCTAGTATAAATTTTTTGTGTACGAGTATTTGGAGTTGGTATATTTCTATTTTACAGGTTTTTAGATCAATATAATAGAAACTCGTCCCCTTGTCACACTCTATGTTAACCTATAATTAATTATGTTGGTAGAGTAAAGAGCTTTTGTGTCTAATTTTTATTTATTTTGCTAGCTTTTATATTCAGATTTTGGTTAAAAATTCCTACCTTTTAATCTAAATTTGAATGAAATATGTTATGTGGAATTCTTTTTCAATATTGCATGAAAAGAAAGAAATTGGGCAAAAGTCACCCAAGTGACAGAGTTGTCACTAGTGTGACTGAAGTATCATGCACATGACAAGGAGTGTCATGGGCGTAACAAGGGAGTCATCACCATAACATTCTGTCACGTGCGTGACAAGAGGACTCACCCCCATGCAGAATGATTCTGGCACTGAATTAGATGTCACGTGAGTCACACATGATTATAGTGGATTAAAAAACCTAGACTCTATCTATAAATAAAAAGTTTATAGAAAGAAAAGGGCGGTCAGTGGAGAAAGAATATAAAACAAGTCAACATGAGAAAGAGAAGAAAATAGCATAGAGGTGGCCAAAACATCGTAGAGGCAAGAAGCGAGACCTAAAGCCCAGTTGATGTGAGCAAGAACAAAAAACAACAGAGCAGTCAATGGAAGCAACCACTTTTTTGGGTGAGAATAGACCAAAGGTAGAAAGCAAGAGTAGATACCAGAGAGCATGAGCTTGGCAGAAGATTCACGACCAACTTTTCTTCATCCCAAAGTTCTTCATTCTTTTTGTTAACCTTATTTCATCTATTTATTGTTGTTTGTTGAACTTATTTCATCTTGTATTGTTGAACTTATTTCATCTGTTTATCGTTTTTATTTCTCTATTTGCCATTAAATGTAGCGCCCCCTTACCGTAGAGTAGCCAACGGAACACCCGTAGGTCATTTCGGTACATATCCTACGATAAGAGAACACTACAGACGAACACCACTATACTCCACATGGCATCACAATAATAAACAGTAATAGTAATTGGTAACTTTTTAAAACCAAACTGTTTCCATTGCATATCATCAAACTCAGTCATTTACAAA
>JAOTBA010000002.1:20849928-20863919 GCA_025629845.1 Erythroxylum squamatum | reverse complement strand
CTCTATTACGATTACTGTGATTTTGATTTCCTACACACGCAAGTTTTCAAAGAATCTTTTACGAACAAAAGTTATTGCAATTCTGAATTAGACAAAGATTTATTTCAAGAGAAGGGTTAGAAGAAAAAGTTTACACAATTCAACCCCCCTTCTTGTGTGTTGATTATCATTGTACTAACGTGTGATTCACTTCACCTTCTCCTTCTTATCATGGTTATGAGTATCATTCCATACCGGCCGGTATCGGCCGAAAGGTACCGTACTGGCCGAAAAACAAAACAATATTGGTTAAAATGGTACCAGTTATGGACACCAAAGTTTTCACCTAGTATCGGACAGTATTCAAAATATCAACCGTATATCGGTCGATACCATAAGGTTTGAAGACTTCATGAACTAATTAGCAAAATTCCTAAAATTTTAGTCAAACCCTTCCGACCCATCTACTCTTCTTTCTCATTTTTCATCTCTCTTCCTGACACTCTCCAATCTCATACTCTCTCTCTCTCTCTCTTTTTCTCCTCTCCGATGGTTGTTTCTACCTCTCCGGCCAATGATAAAATTGCATGCCCTCCTCGGTTCCTCCACATCACCACCACATGCGCTACTCTCCACGCCATCTGTCACCACTCACCACACCGAACCATTTTTAGGCTTCACTGCTTCAGTCGTGCCCTTCTCCACGCCACTCCACTCTCCACCATCGTCCACCATCCACTGCTACCTGACACCACTTCTTTTGGAGTTGCCACTCGCCAGATTTGGAAAAGATCCAGATTCAAACCCAGCCCGACCTAAAAATTATGAACCAAATACATTGAGAATTTTTTGGTTTTGTTTTCAATTGTTTTTTCTGCTTAATTGCATTTGTGAATTGTGATTGTGAATGGGTTGGATTGTTGGAAGTTAGAAGTTAGGAGTTGGAATTAAATTGTATGGATTTGTGATTTGTGTTAGGTTGGAAACTTGGAATTGGATATTTTGATTGGAGTTAAATGAATGATGCATGGTTTTTTTTCTTGTTGGTTATGATTTGCTTCATTCACGATATGGCTATACATGAATTAAGATACGAATTTTAAGCATACCATTTGCATTTGTAAATTGTAAGTAATCACAAACTATCAACGTACAAAAGAAACATGACTTTTAGTTGCTTGCATTGCAAGATTAATAGTGAATATGATTCTTTCCAATCCATATATTAGAAATTTATATAATTAAAATGAATACACTTTAATAATTTCTTCTTCTTCTTTTGTTAATGAAACTTAACTAAAATTTCCTCCATCTTCTTTAATAAAGAATAAAGATAAAGAATTGATAATAATTTTCCTTAATTTCAAATATTAAATTTAAGCATTGCCTGAAGAAGTGTTTGAAGTTTTGACATTCAATTTGTCTTTTCCTTAGAGGAATATTGTAAATTATATAAAATAATGGTTGCATTCTTTCACTTCTAGAAAAGGATATTGTACAATTTATATGCTATCTTTTAATAAACTAAACTCCTTGTTACTTGAATAAGTTATATGAGATATCTCAACTTCTTTATTAATTTCCAAAATCAAATTTAAATAAATTCAATACCTTGGAATATAGTCAAGCTCCATCTTTTTTGTTGATTGTTGATACTAAACTTGAGCTTCTATAAGATGTCATTGAAGTGATTGAGTCAATGTCATAGGCTTGTGGATTAGGCAGAACTTAATGCTATCAATTGAAATCACGCATCTATCAATTCTTTCATTTTCATGAGAAATTGATATGCATTTCTTCATTGAATTGTATGTCATTAAAGAATGGTGAAGCTTAACATTCAACCTGCCATGCATATAGTTTAATCATAAGTTAATATATCCTGTTATTTCAATCATATGTGACGGAATTAATTTTCTTTTACAAACTACAAATGTAAAGTCAGGAAGTGTGTGGTTTATTTATTAGCCACAAATTTCACTTTCGTAACATGAATGTATCTTCTATGCCCACAAATATTTGTCCAATTAAATTCCACAAACAAATGCTCTCATTATTAAGAAACCAAGTCCTACCTTAGCTAGTAATATATATTTATAAATGTTCATCTACGGAGATAATCATACAAAATGAGTTATATTACATATGATGGACTCGTGTATTGTGTAATTGTGTATGTTGAAAACTTAAATTTTTGGTTTCTAACTTATTGATGAATTGTGTTAGATAAAATTGGATTGTGTTAGATGAAATTGATTTGTGTATGATTTTGATATATGTCTTTATTTATTGTTATAGATTAATGGAAGGAAGTTCAAATACTCTTAACCAAACTGCTTTAGGAAGATACAATGATCCTGTTTTGGCTCATACTGCATTGGTCCTGAGTATGAAGAATCATAAAATTTGCTTATGTTGTAATAAACATTTGAAAGGTGGAGGAATTACCTAATTGAAGAAGCATTTAGCTAAGGTTAAAGGAGATGTAGAACCCTATAAAAAAGTAAATCATGATGTGAAGTAGCAAATGAACACATTGCTTGAAGAATATCAACATGAGAAAGATAGAAGGGAAAGGTTGAATTTTGAAATTGATAGTGAAAGTTCGTTTGCTGGTTTTCGTGGTGATTGTGGAAATTTTGAAGATGATAGTGGTAGTGTTCTATCCCATTCCCAAAAAGAAGTGAATGTTATACTTGGACCTGATGTGAGGAAAAGAAGAAAGCAGTTGAATAGTTTTTTTGAACCACAAACAACTCCTGAAGCCCAACCCTCAATTCGTCATGCATTGCAATCAAGAGATGCAGCTCACAATTTCGATATGGCAGTAGCTAGATGGTGGTATGATACAGGTTCATTATTCAATGATTCTCAGCCTTATTATTATCAACCTATGATGGATGCAATAGCCTCTTATGGTCCGGGATACAAAGCTCTTTCGATTAATGACTTAAGAGGTAAACTTTTGAGTTGCTCAGTTATTAAAATTAAAAGTTATTTGGCTGAAAAAAGAGTGAATTAGGCTACTTTTGGGTGTTCAATCATATGTGATGGTTCGAAAAATATGAGATAAGAGCCTATTATTAATTTTTTGGTTTATTATGCAAATGGCTTAATATTTTTGAAGTCTATTGATGCATCTAGCCTTATTAGAAATATTGATACTTTATTTGAGATATTTGATGAAGTTATGAAGGAAGTGGGGCCAGAAAATATTGTTCAGTTCATTACTGCGGCAGGAAGAAGGTTAAAAATAGGTATAATTCTTTCTTTGGACTTCTTGTGTTGCACATTGCATAACTTAATGCTAGAGAATATAGCGGATCCTAAGTATTTTCTTATTATTGATGAGACTATGCAGAAAGTTAAAAAAGTGATTAAGTTCGTCTATAATAGTGCAAGGGTGTTGAATTTAATGAGAAATGAATTTACCAATAGTAAGATTTTGTGTCGTCCTGGTGTGACAAGATTTGAAAAACATTTCTTATCACTTTAATCTTTTGTTTCGATGAAGAAAGAGTTAAGACAAATGTTTACAAGTGATAAGTGGGTTGCATCTCAACATGTTAAGTCTAATGCTAGATTGGAGGTTTCCAGCGTTATACTAGAAGATAGAGAATTTTAGTCTCAATATCAATTTATTATCTGAGTTTGTAAGCATTTGTTGAGGGTGCGTCGTTTGGTTGATAATGAAGAAAAGCCAATAATGGCTCTTTTTTTTATATCTTGGAAAGGACGAAGGAAGCAATCAAGGCCAATATGAAACATAAGCCTTCTTTGTATACACCGTATCTTGCAATTAATAATGAGAGATGGGAAACGCAGCTTTCTTCTCCGTTGTTTGCAACTAAGGAGTTTTTGAATTATAGTATATATTTCAGACCAAAATTTACAAAGAAAGCTGAAGTTAGTAGATGAATGTTATTCACTATTACAACAATCATTGGCCATGAAATGATGCAAGATCTCTTAAGCTCACAAATAGAGCTTTATATGCAGTCTTCTGGGGATTTTGGATTACTGATTGATATTTGACAAAAAGCAAAACTTTCTCCAGGTATTAGTTGTTTCCTTTTTCTTAGTTGTTGAAAATTAATTATCACTTTATTTTGTTTGTAACGCTACTTTTGTTATCTTACGACTTACAGTTTCTTGGTAAGATCAATTCAGAAGCAGTGTTCCTGAATTGCAAAGGTTTGCAATTGAGATTTTAAGTCAATGTGTGAGGGCAACATGTTGTAAACAGAACTGGAGTACATTTGAATTCATCCATTCCAAGAAAAGGAATAGATTGGAGCACAAGAGATTGAATGACTTGATACTCATTCGTTACAATTTAAAGCTTCGAGAAAGGTATGTTATTATCATTATTAATGTTGATGTATTTTCTTATATTTTTTTAATAATTAAATTTTATTGTTTACTAGGAGTCTTAATAGTACAAGTAGTTCAACAGATCCAATTTCTATTAATAATATCGATCTTTTAGTGGATTGGATTTCTAAGGAACCAGATTTGATAGATGTTAATAACTTAGAAGATAATCTCGGTTGGGAAAGCATTGATATGTCATTTGGTACATTGAATTTAAATGATGATGATGATGAGGCTCCTCTCAATGATGAGAATTTTGTACCAAATGATAACTGAGATCAGTGTAGTTATAACATGTATTCTCCCGTAGACGATTGAATCAAGTTCCAAGTTTTTATTTTTCCTCTTCTTTTAATTTTACTTATATTTGATGTATATGTTAAATTCTATATATGTAATGTAATTGCAAATGTTTTTGTTGCATGTTTCACTTCTACTTGGTTGGTTCCTTATTATGAACTCTTGTTGTAAATTGTAATAGTTTGAGAGTTGATGATATTTATTATTCTTTTTATTGGATGTTTTGATGAAATTATTATTTATTATATGATGAAATTGTAATATTTAAAATACTTTGTATTGTTCTTAATTTTATATTTTATGATGATAATTGCCTTTTTCATATTAATTATAGTTATTATTTATATGTGAAATATCTGAAAATTATTGTTATTTCATATTAATTGTGGTTATTATTTATTATTATAATTTTTGAAAACATGATTGATGTAAACTTATAAACTATACAGAACAACTGTACAATATGACCATAAACTATTTTGCAATTTCTAAAAAATTCAAGGACTATTTCATAAATTTAAAAAATTACTCAAAACAGTGTTCGATATTGACCAGTACCGTACCAAAACTCAATCCAGTACTAGCTCTACTATGGTATTCGCAATATTGGTTCTTATAATTCTTTTAAACATTTTTCTTCACATCTTATGTGTTGTATTTAGCCTAGATATTAAATATGTAGTACTTCCCTGTTAGTTAGTTAACATAAACATTTCCTTTCATATTAACTTGTCTTTTTTGTGTATTTATTTACTTGTTTTTCTTTTATATTTACTCTTTATCTTATTCTATATTTATTTTATTATTTATTTGTATATTTCATCATCATCATCATCTTTTATGTCTATTATTATTATTATTTTATTCTTAAATTATTATAATTTCGTTATTTTAATATGTATGTGCATTTTTCTCCCCATGTGAGTCTATCGGAAACAATTTCTCTATCATTTAAGAGTAAGATTGTGTATTACTAGATCATCCTAGACTGCACGTATCAACAAAATTTATATTGAGTTGTTGTTATTATTGTTGTTTAATTGTATGAAAGGTGTTAGGATACTCGATTGAGGTTGTTAAGTCTTGAAACAATGATATAGTCCACCATTATAGCAACTTTGGCTTTATATTAATCGGCTTCTAGTTTACATAATTTTAATTAACAATAATAAGTAAAATGTATGACATACAAGAGGCACTTAGGAACGGTATTTAGGAGGTTCTAATCCCTCACCTGAAATTTGATTCTTTAATTCTCCTTATTTTCGATATTTTTGTTTATATTTGATAACATGAAATTGGTTGTATAAATAAGATTGTCTTTTATTAAAAAAAATTATTAATTTAAGTTTTAATAATTCATATTTAATTAAGGTATACAATTCATTATTTTAGACAAGTTATTTATTATTCTAAAAGAATCAAATCTCTAAACCATATTATAATGAATTTTCAAAACAATATAAAAGGAAAATTTTTAATTCAATATGATTTTGGAAATTGATTTTGCAGATCTTTGACATTTAGAATGATTCTAGATATTTTCAAATCTTCAAATTGGATGGTCTTATGTACAACAATAATACAAACATATTTTTGTTAATTAAAATTAAATATTTTGAAGAACTTCAAAAATAAATTTTAAATATAATAGGTTGATATGAGAAAATAAGTGTTGGAGTCATTTAGGAAGATGACTTACTTTGAAGTAAAGCTTAAGATACCCTGAGGATTCTCAAGGAAGAATGCCTATCTAATACCATATTTAGTCGTTATTTCAAACCTGAAATTAATATTTTGCTTCTTAATTTTGGAAGGAATTGAAAGCCTCAAACTAGCTAGGTCTTTCAGCATCAATAGGTTTCCCTAGTACAAGATGGAGTGAGGGGGGACCAATGGACTTAGATGATGGACCAAAGTGATGATGCACAGAAAATAGAAAGTGTAGATATTGGTGGGAAGGCATGATGCCTAAATTTAGGTGCCCACTCCTTGGCAATTCCGTTGGCTACCACCCAAAACATCATTGTGAAAAACTTCAAAAGTGATGGGAAAATAGACAAGGATGTAAGGAACTAGATGCAAAGGACATACATAATTGCTGATATTCGTACCTACGCGCTGAATCATTGGACTGGACTCGGTTTTCTTTCACCTTTCACCTTCACCTTCACCTTGACCTTTCACCTTTCACCTTTCGATCGTACTCTACTCGAAATTGCAACCACAATTGTCCTCGCTCGCCTAGAAAACGACCTTCCTGCTTCTATCGCATAACAGAGGCTCCACTTGTTACATCCGTAGATGCCTCCAGCTCTTCAGCCAAAAGTATACGAATAAATACCGTAGAATTTCCACATAATTGACCTTGGTTAGGAAAACAGTATTCTAGTCTTTTCCATCCTTAAATTACCTTTCTCAATTTCTTTTGGCAAGTAATGTTAATCAATTAGTTAAACCATTTCATATTCCAATTTTATCATGAACAAGTAAAAGACAAATGGTGAGAATATGTTTTAATTTATTACAACTAGTTTTAGTGTAAGTGATTTATGCAAGTTGGTTCTTTGTCAATGAAATTTACAAACAGCTGTTGCTTACATCGTTTGTTTCTAATAAGATTTTTATCAAGCTACAACTTCTACATGCAAATATTAACGAGTAACACACCTTTGTTTATTACATTACATATAAGAGAAATAGGATAAGTTATATATACTTTCAAAGAAATAGGATCCACGTACATACATACACGGCAGTATATGACTAGTTGGAAAGACATAATCGGATCCACGTACATACATACACGGCAGTATACGACTAGTTGGATAGAGATAGTTTGCTCTTGATGTGAAACAGATTCACGTTTGGTGTGTAGGTAACTAGTCTTGTAGCTAATCACATGAATCTTTTATTTCTTACCCACCACCATTACGCTCATGTGATATTTGAGAATAAAAATGAAGTCTCTCTCTCTCTCTCTCTTTGTGGTCCTCACTTCACACCTATATTTCTTCTTTTTTCACTCATTGGTCAAGTTCTGGTCTTCTTCTTCTTCTTCTTCTTCTTCTCCTGCTTCTTTGCATTTCTCTCTTCCTTTGTGATCTTCATGGAAAGCAATAAAGCTGAGGGAAAGAGAAGCTTGATGGAGATTGAAGATGAAGAGGAAGAGGAAGATGACGAGGATACTACGGCTAGTGAGTTAGGGTTTTCTGACAACAATGACAAGAAGAAGAAAGGCAAGAAAGGATCCAGTATTGGTGGGTCAATCCCGGCGGTTTCTTGTCAGGCCGACGGTTGCTCCGCCAACATGGTCGATGCCAGGCGGTACCATAGACGCCATAAGGTGTGCGAGCACCACGCCAAGGCTCCTGTCGTCCTTGTCAATAAAATCCAGCAACGTTTTTGCCAACAATGTAGCAGGTCAAACCCTAATTTTCAACCCATTTCCTTTCCTTACTTCCGTGTTGCTTTTCAGTCTCTACGCATCAAAATATGATAAGTCTTACATCATTATTTTCATTAAAAAGCAAATTCTTTCTTTCCAGTTTGTTCATTTCGATCAATTACTCTTTATTCCATAATTAACTCCTTCAGTGTTAAAATTCTAGTTATAATCTACAATTAAATGTCCAATTACAAAATATTCATCATTCATATCTAACTATTGGGTCAGTTCCCATACAATTTTCGGTTTAAGTTGCCCAAACAACTCGATAACATACTATGGCGCCCTCATTATGCATATGTTCCAAATAGTAATGATAAAACATTTTATGGTGAACAATAAGTATAATGATGATCTAAACAATGAAGTATTAACATCTTTTAAAATTTTTACTCTTCTTTCTTAAAAGTAGATAGTTACCAGAAAGGTAGAAAGTGTATGTACTACAAGAAGAGACTGTTGTTCATGAAATTTCACCTTTCTAGTGTACAATATTCTGGAGAATAGTTGGGTTTTAGTAAATAATTACTTCTTCCAACTTTCTCACGAGTCACTCATCTCATGCCAATACTGTAGCCAAAAGATAAGGATGTGAGCTGGAGATCACAAAAGTATCTATCTATCCCTTCTTCAGGGGGAGCACGACATAACAGTTAAATTTCATTAATGTCCTACTTTCTATATCTATACTATGCATAACATTACATATGTGTAAATTGTCCTTTCATTTCTCTAATTTCTTTATCTACATAATTCCACTCCATCCGTCTGTATGAAAAGGAGTCAGTGAACATTTTATTGTATTATTCTACAATACTCATGTTATGTCAAATTTTGATGGAATTCTTAATTTATTATACTCTGATTAAATAACTTGTCAATTACGAATTTACGTTGATCATAGACAATTGGAATGTGTCTAGGTTGCACTTGATTGTTGAAACTTCGTGTGCCGGGTGTCCTAGTACTAGGAAATTTAAATAGCGTCAAATCCTATGTATACCTAACAAAACTAAAATGATATATTTTCCAAGTATACGTTAAAATTATTAAATTATAACTACGTATATAAGTCACCCTTATTGTTCACAAGTGGCACGTAAAGTTATACTATTGACATACCAACATTTTGAAGCCTAGCATTAGTTAACTTTACAATTGAGGGGTTTCAACTTGCTTTTTCTTTCCCAAGCTTTTTTGGCATAACATTTATTAGCTGCTGCTTCCATATTAATGATCAGAAAAACCTACACACATCTTTTTTGCCTGTACTCAGATATGTGCATGTAGTGCTGCTATGTGAAAATGACGTCGGGAAGCCTTTTGTTCAATGTGACCATCGTTTTATTTTTATTTTTTATTTTTCGCATTTGAGAAAGTAAACACTCGATCATAGTTTTAACTTTTGATAAACTAAGAAGCTTTAAGCTTCGTATGCCATTGAATAAATAGGCTCAACTACTTTTAGTGTACTTGTGGGATATAATTCTTTTCATTTATCTCTGTTTCAAGAGCTACAGGTTTCATGACTTGTCAGAGTTCGATAACAGCAAAAAGAGCTGTCGCAGACGCCTAGCTGGACACAATGAACGGCGTAGGAAAAGCTCTGTGGACAGCCATGGAGAAGGGTTCAACTAACAATGGTTTGGCCTGTATTTGGAGGTACCTAGGGAAGAATATGTGGCATTTTTCCAACAAATTACCTCCTCCTGTTCTGGTGGCATATATATATATATATATATATATATATGTGTACATCTCTAGCTTGCTCTCTCTCTTCTGTCAATCATCAATTCAGCCATCTTTATCTTTACATTTGAGGGAATTTCTGGATGTAAAAAAACAAGTACGAATAACAGCAACCTTATCATTAGGGCTTCTATTCAATAATGACTTTCATTCTTCCAATAAATTGGTCATTGATGACTATGCAGTCTTACTTTACCTTGAACGGTTATCTAGATTAATGTCTTGAGCTGCTTTACTGCATTACGAAATAATCCCATGTAGTATGTTAGGTTCTGGACTAATTCTGAGAATATATCAACTAGAACGTATATACGGGCCCTTTAGATCAATATTATCCACTGGGGCGCGTCCTCTTCTCGGCGGCGCTTAGCACATCTCAACAAGAACATATATTAGTTTGCGCGCAGTGTGTCTCGACGATCCTCGAAGGGACGTCTCAATTATGATTATGAATCACCGACCTACATGAGAGGATTAACAACGGTTGGTTTGAGCTCTAACATTCATAAGCTTCTTAACATGTATATTGGCACTGCACCGCCTGGTGCTTGGTTTTCCAACTCTACTTTTTTGCTCTGTCAATCTTTTTGAGCGTGGATTCTTAGCAGCCACATTGGACTTCCAGTATCAGAGATCTTACCCGAGAATAGCAGGAATTTAGACTCAATCTGCTAAATGGAATTCGTACTTTCTCAAATGTACATAAATCGAGGCGTTCTTTCGATTTATTCTTGGGTTAATATTACCAATTTTTGAGTTTCTACCTGTCCCTAGAACTCAAAGACAATGTAGCAATAAATTAGACGGAAAAGTGTGTAACGACATTAAAATACGCAGAAGCTGCTCAGGAGAACAATCCAATAGCCCAGTTGACCATAATTGAGTCCTTGGCAGATAGCAATTCCAAACATATCAGGGATCAAATGATTTCAAAAAACAAATTTAAAGATATAAATTAAATGCTGCTTCCCTGACGACCGGGGGTAATTTCAGGCAAAACACAATGCCATCTTCGAAAAAGAATGGAATCATATCTATCATTCCAAATCGAAAATACAGGAAATTTTTTGTTAATCAACCTAACGAATATTTTGGTCATTAACTAGCATTTCTAGCCATGCTTGATTCCCAATATTTTCATAGCTAGCTCCCACGTGACTATAGCAGCAGCATTTGCAGGGAATGCTCTCACTATTGTGGGTCCCAAACCTGCATAGCACCCTTTAAGTCCAGTTCTCCTGTAAATCTACCAAGAGTACTAGGTTAGCATCTTTTTCTTGTTCTTAATGTATACAAGGGCCTCCCAAATCCATATCATAGCATGAGATCGGGGCATCTTACCGAGTTCAAAACACGGAATGGGTTTCTCGTGGAGTTCGTATCTGGGGAAGTCTGGATGATGGTCTTGGCTACATCCAAGGGTAATACAGCAGTCCAGAACTGTATGGTATTGAGAATGTAACCAACAAAAGCAAAAAACACAAAGAAGCACTTTTGACATTCAATGGAACATCCAAATCAAAAGATGATTTAAGAATAACATAGTGCTTACAGCGACACCACCAAGTCCACCAGTTACTATACCAATCCCCATGTCAATCCAATTGCTTTGGTAAGATGAATTGGCTTTCAAGTGTAAATGCATGTAATGACGAACATATTCATAAACACTAAAGAAAACTGCATTTCCAATAGATTCCCTCATTAATGTGGAAAAACCTCCGCGAAAAATTCCTGTAACCTGAAAATTTTTCCATCAACAGAAGAACTCCTAAAACTAACTTTTAAATAGGCATAGGATTTCCTCACCCCTTCATTGTGCACTGTTTGAAAGGCACAAGCAAGAGGACTATTGTATCTGCTGCATTTTGGAACCAAGGAATCCGTGCCTTGTACTTGCATCCTACACTGAAACAGTTCAGTTTCAAAGAATGTTACAGATCGATAACTTGGAGACCATGCTATAATGTATTAACACTGAAAGCAACTTACTTTTACTAGCTCTGATGGGCATAACACAAAACTGATGATTGCCCCACCATAAGCCGCTGAAGGAATTATTACTTCAGCCTGGGGTACATCACTTTGAATTCCCCCCTGCAAGAGGGCAAAGAAAAGTTATGTCAAGAAGCAGAGCTTGAAGATGATTGCTAAAATATGCATCTCCACAGCCTAATAAGCCATTCAATTCGCAACTGCCCCTAATAGGCAACTCTATACAGCAGTGCAACCAAAATAACCAAGAAGCTTGTCTGTGCACAAACCTGCAAGGATCGTTTGGTTTGCGAATAAATTCCAAAAAGAAGGGAACTCTCAAAGGCCACCCCAACAAAAGATGATGTGGCCCCTGTGTAAAGTCCTTTAACCTGTGAAAAACAAACATCACTTTGCATGGCCATCCTTTGAAATCAAATCCAAGAACATTCAAACCCCAAAATCCCTGAAGTTCATATTTTAGTTACAGGCTAATCAGAGACAATAAACTAGCAATCTAACGGACAGATAAAAAGAAAGAAAGTTTTGGCACAATGTATTAATATTAATCACTAACCTACTCCAGTCTCCAGACACACAATAGATATTTGCGGTTTAAATTAAAACATCTTTAAAACTCAAACAATTAATCCAATGCAAGAAGTTTACTTATCTGTAATCACAACATTAATTTTAAGCTATCATTACCTAAACAATCACATACAGTTCTGAACAAGACATTCTAACCACATACAGTTCTGAACAAGACATTCTATCCCACAATTCATCCATCTAAAACTTTTAGAAAACAAAAGTCAAATTTTTGAGTTAAATTATTCGGCTCCCAAGAAAGCACTTGTTAAAAGAAGAATACTCCTTCAGTCTGTAGTATCCTAGCAGCGCAATGCAACCCATTCTTGTACTTAATCCCATGTGCTTCTGTATTGTGCTTTTGCAGCTTCACCTGAAAATATGAAAACCAAATAAACAAAACCGATCACCAATCATTAAACTACAACAGAAACTTTGTCCCTTACCACAGAAAATCAATCTCGAAGACGACTCCTGCAAGAATATGTACAAGTCCAAATGCAAAGATATAACAGAGAATGGCGTAGAGTGATAAAGACGGGAATTTGCGAACTGGGTTTGCCCTATATACCTTAACCGTGTCGAAAGGGTGACCAGTGATTACGGTGGAGACGCCAGCGAGTAAACCGGCCAAGTATTCCTTGAAGCCGGAAGTCTCCGCCATTCTTCACCTCGTCTGTCTGCCTCTTTCGCTCAACTTAAAGCTGGTACAAGTACAACTAAAACACTGCCAGTATCGTGGTGGGGTCCTAGTCACCACCCACTATTGAGCAATACTTCTCCATAGAAAAATTAAAACGAGCGAATCAAGGTGACTCAAAAAGTAAAGAAAAAAGAAAATTGGAGGTTGAAGAGACGGAAACGGAGACTGCTTTGGAAGTTTTATACAAGTCAGTTGGGCTCACTTTCGTTTTTTGTTTTATCGTTCAGCATATTGGGCTTGTATTGGATACAGTTACACATGCTTTTGATCGTAAACGGTCTTTTATATACTTTTAGGCCTTGTTTAGTTGACATGAATTTTTGCCTGGAAAAATAATTTTTTCTTAAAATTTATATTATCATATTTGGTTTATTTTTTTTGAGTAGTTAGAAAAGTAAAATTTTCTCAATTTAAAAAAAGTGTTAGCACTTTATTTGGATTCTAAATCTCAACACCCCTTTAGTATTTAGATACTTTTCTCATGAATTTAATCTAAAAAATACACTAGCTAATTTAACCCATCTTTCTCTCTCAACTCTACGAAAACTATTTTATAAAACTGTACTCCTCTTCAACCAATATTACGAATACCGTACTGGACTTGGTATCGAATTGGGTTCTAGTACGATGCTATATCAATACCGGTTAATATCGAGTACCATTTCGAATAATTTTTTAAATTTATGAAATAATCTTTAAATTTTTTAAAAAATTACAAAATAATCTATTATCATATTATACAATTGTACCGTTTGTTTTTAACCCTGTTTATAAAAATTATAATAATATGTAATAATTACAATTTTAATTTAATAATTATTAATAAATATAATTAAATTTAAAATATATTTTTAAAATATATAAATTTCAAGT
>JAOTBA010000002.1:20833419-20849828 GCA_025629845.1 Erythroxylum squamatum | reverse complement strand
AATAAAAAACACAGGGGCTAAGGTGAACGAATTAAAAACACAAGGGCTAAGATGAATAATCAAGTATATCACAGGGGTTCTTTTATGTTATTTGCCAAATCTATTTCCCCGTAAGTAAATTAACTGGATGGCCAGTCAATGGGCCGCTACTGCCCAGCTTAGCTCGGCGTGGTTTAGTTTTATATATATTTTAAAAAAAATAATAAATGATTTTTTTTAACGTTTAAGTCATGTCAAATAATTTTAGCCCGTAACTCAATTAATCTGACTAAAAATTAAACTAGACCGGATCAAAATTGATATTTCTAATTAAATAAACTAGTTTGGGATAGTCTATCCTCTTATATTTTTTTGGGTAAACATATTTTTTTTTCTAAGAAATATAAGAAACATGACAAAGAAAAGATCTCAATAAGAATCCATGAAATTGATTTTAAATACAAAAACTAGTGTATAATTAAAATTTGTGTCAAATAGTATGCAATCTCATTAATTTGCCTTTTAACAAAATATACATTTATATCAGCATTTAACTTTAACATAAACCTACATTCTAAGATAATAGGTTTCAATTTAAAATTATTTTATTGAATATGTTGGCTTTTAACTACACCTAAATAGGGTGTTATAAATTTAAATAACTATTTTACCTAACAAATACAATTGACCAATAATTAATATATGATAAATAGTTTAATACAAATTAATATACAATTAAATAATAATTAAAAGTATAAGGAATAAAAAAAGAAAAATATTTTATAGTGGTTCGATGAACAACCTTTGCTTACTTATATTTTCCAAGATACTTCTCATATGTTTACTAAATTTCATTTTTTTATAAGATAAAAATGAACCTTCTTAATTTCCTTTTTTGATAAGATAAAAAAGAGCCTTCTCACAACAATCTTATTTTCTACAAGTAACAAGCAACTCTTCTTACTATTTTTCTTTAACGTAAGCATTAATCTCACTTAAAAAATATTTTACAACTTAAAAGACCTTAATCACTTTGATAAATTTAAAAACTCACTCCCTTCAAAATGCAGCAACGAACGCACACAAAACCTTTGTAAAACTTTTTGAAATATGTTTACACAACGCATAAATGTTTTCTCATATCTAAAGTAATGAAAAATCATGTATTTGTAAGTTTGAGGCCAAATTAGCCATTGCTATAGATAGTTACTATATATTAGCCGATCAATAGGCATTGAATACACAAACCTACTAGCTATTGAGATATTAACCAACCAATGTGACATATTGATCGACCAATAAAACATATTGGTCAACCAAAGCACCAACCATTGTCCTTAAAAACTTTTGATACAAAGGTTTAACATTTTAACCAACTTTAGTCTACTACTAACCTACATAAGTCAACCAATATATCTAAAATTATGATGCCAATATCTTTAAATGCTTAAACTTAATTTTCTTAATATAAAATTGTCTTAAACACTTCTTTAAATGTCCCCAAAGAATGTTTTAAGAATTAAGAGGATTTTCTGTGAGATCAAAATCTTAATTCCTCTTTGATGAGTATAAAGTACTCATCTAAGGAGTTTAAATGATCACGCCCTTATGTATCATGAGCCTCTAAAATATCAAGGTGACAAAGTAGGAAGTACAATAAATATTACATATTCATTTATAACTTTATTATGCATTGTTCTTGTTCTTAATTTTGTTTTTTACTTGAATGACTTGAACTCTAACTATTTTTTAATGTCTTCATAAGATGTATCATGATTTGTGGATGATCATTATCGCTTTCATAAAAAAAAAACCTCATTAGTGGTACTTATGTTTTTTATCATCAAAATATGGATTGTAACTTCGCTTAATTTAAGAATCTCCCTCTTTTTTATAATGAAAAAATATTTTATAATATTAGATAAACAAAGCAAAATCAAACACATATAGTTTATTATTCCAAGGGAATGCGAGTAATTAGCTCAATGTGACACAAAAAAATTACATGTTAATCACTAAAATTAATCACTCCTCATAAATTTAATATGACTAACTTTTTCTAAATAACACTGAAATTAATCACTCTCTCTAAATATATTATCAGTTTCTCTCCCCTTTTCTAGAAACATCAAAAGATGTCAATTATCAAAAGTCGACAATAATAAAACACTAAAGCATATAATAAATCAAATAGAAAACAATCAAAATCAAATTTAAGCAGTTATAGATATCCTTACCAAATGGAATTCTTATTATTCATGCCTAATTCTCTCATAATCATGCAAAATCTATCCTCATTCTTTTGTTTAAGGAATTGGTTGGTCAATTGATGCAATATATCAATAAATTCTAACTTAATATCCTTATTTTACGCATAATCTATATTAAAATGATATTTAATTTCTACATGTTTGGTTCCCAAGTGTTGAATAGAATTTATTATGTGAAAAATGGCACTATTATTATCACACCTAATTAGTATCTTAGTGTGGTTCATGTTATACTCTCTAAGTTGTTGTCTAAGTCATTGAATTTGTGCACAAAAAATTATTGAAAACTACATATTTAGTTTATATGTTTGATAAGGAAAATGAACTTTGTTTCTTACTAAACCATAATACCAATGCATTACCTAGAAATTGACAATTACTAAATGTGCTTTTCCTATTTAAAAGATTAACGACATAATTTTCATCTTAATAGCTAAGTAAATTAAAAATTGTGTTGTTAGGATACCCAAGCCCTACTGACAAGGTACCGTATTAGTATCTAAGTATACGCTTAATGGCTAGAAGGTGGGACTCCTTATGGCTTGATTAAAATCAAACATACAAGCATATACTAAATGTAATATCTGGTCTACTTGTTATAAGATTAAAGCAAGATGTTTTACGTTTCTAAAGTAATTACCCCTTATTGACATGATTTATTAGATGATGATTATTCTTGAATTTTCAATCCTTAGGAAGCTTCTTATCTTTTTTATCTCCCTCATTTAGTTCAATAACTTCCTCTTATGGATGTTTTAGATCATCCTTGTTTTCCCTAAAGGCTAATTTCTCCAAATCCTTATATAAATCTACATTATCGTCCTTAAGACTTTTCTTAGAGGCAAAATGTTTAGATTCATCAAAAACAACATGCACGAATTCTTTAATAATAAGAGTATTCATCCACTTTTGAAATAAACTTACCCAAGTTATCCTTAGTGTTTAAAATATAGTACTTACAGCCAAACACTTTTAAATAACTAATCTTTTGCCTTTTCCCATGCTAAAGTTCATAAGTAGTTTTATCTATATTTGGTCTTATATAAACTCTATTGGATATGTAGCATGTGTTTGCTATAGCTTCTACCTAAAAATACTTTGAGAGATCATATTCATCTATTCTTTTAATATCCTATTTTCCTTTCAACAATGCCATTTTGTTAAGAAGTTATAAGAGTAGGTAAAAATATGAAAATTTTATTTTCTTTACAAAAATATTTGAACAAAATATTTTTTTAAAATTCTCTAATATGGTCACTTTTAATTGATGTAATGGAGAGTTCTCTTTCATTTGAACTATCTTGACAAACTTAATAAATATCATAAAGCATTCATTTTTGTTAGATATGAATATAACTTATGTAAATCTATTAAAGTCATCTACTATGACAAAAGCATAAAACTCTTCACTTAGACTAATAAATCTAGTAGGACTAAACAAATCCATATGAGGTAATCATAAGGATATAGTAGAAGTTACTGAATTTTTACTCTTAAATAAGCTCTTAATTTTGGCAAGCTTTACATACTTTGTTTTTCTCAAATTTAACGCTTGGAAGTCCATTATCAAGTTACTTGGAGTTTAGATTTGAGATGAGGTGCATACTTACGTGTCCAAATCTTCTATTACAAATATATGCATCTTCACTTATAGATATTAGACACTTCACACTTTTGTTAAAAGGTTCATTAAGATTAATTGTATAACTGCTACTTTCTCTATTACCTTAAAATGTAATTATATTATCAATGGTTCTATAAACATAAGCTTCTTTCAAAACTTACTCTGTAATCTTTGTCACATAGTTGGTTATGTATATTTTAACGAAAGCACATAACGTAGCCATATCTAACACTAACAAATAAAGGTCAATCCCATAAGGTTGTCGGTTAGTTACCAACTATTCATAAACTTTTTTTGGAAGAACTATTCATAAAGTTAATTAGCTAGATCAACAATTATGATTGATTGAAGAAGAAAATAAATAATAAACCTAAATGCCAAAACAAAGAAATGAACAAGGGTAAAGCAATACATGAATAACCTAGATTTAGATAATGTGTTCCCTAAGAATTTTCTATATTTTACCTCACCTTAATTTAATGAAAATTGCATTTTCTTAGGTTGGTAAGAATTCTTAATTTATAATTATATTCTCTCTCAAGAAATATAACTCCTATCCTTATATTGAATCAATCGAAATCTCTTTCTAACCAAGGCATCCTCAGAATGCATTAATTTATTATATGAATTCTTAGGATAAGTTTTACCCTAACCTAGGAATATCTTATGGTTCTTAACTGATACTTAACCCCCTTTATCCATATTGTGATCTAATTATACATCTCATCTTTTAAAACTCGATGCATGAATCAAATAATTAAAACTCGATGTATGAATTAAGTGATTCCATCATACCTAAATCTATATCCTAATTATTTTCATAATTAACAATGAAATAATAACATACAAACAATAAATAAAAAAGATTAAGAAATAATTTTCATACGTCTTCAATCTTGAATCCTTAGTGTATCTTATTGAATACTTTTCTTTCTTACAAGATTGACCTGTTCTTGATTAATAGCTAACGTAGAATGGATTCTAAATGACTTTTTGATACTTTCCAGCTATCTTTTGGCCAAAAAGCTCTTTATTCTTTCCTTCCTCTTTAATTTAAATTTGAAACTTTAATCTTTATTGAGTAATTGATATGTGATTAATTGATTGTATATTTATTCCATAATACTTAGCGATTAATGATATGAAATTGCTTAAGATACTTACTTTGACTCATATGTGGTTTTAGGCAAAATTCAGAAACAAAAGAGCCAAAGCACCATCTTTGAGTCATTTTCCAAAGATTCACACTCACTCATCCTAATGAAGCAAGAAGAAGAAGATTAAAAGCAAGAGAAGACAAGAAAATGCCAAGAAAGATGAGATATATGTTGAACATATCAAAAGGGGGGAGACAAGAAAAAGAAAAGAAGGGGGAAATGATAAGAAAATCACTCACGATCATATATTAATTTGGAATGGCCGTGAGCATTAACTTATGGCCATCCCAAATTATTGCACAGTCGTGATGTTTAGCTCACAGTTATGCAATATAAATTCATAGGCATGAGGCAGCCCACACGCCTATGCAATGTTAAGTCACAGGTGTGACACATAGTCACACCTATGACAACCCCATGCACCACCGTGAGCTATTGATAGCTCACCCATTTAACTGTACATTCTCAATAAATACATAGGAGCATGTGGCGGCAAGTTTTAAGAAAGTTTTGGTGTGTTTTGGTTGGGAACTTCAGGAGCTTCGAGAGAGCATAAAGAGGGAGGCAAGCTCTCCACCGTGAGAAGACCCGTGGAGGGGTAGCTTTCCGACATTGATTCAGAGGTGACTTCGATGTCGACGACCCAGTTAAATGTATTTCTCCTTTTATTTGTTATTTTTTTCTCTCTTTAGAAATTGATTGTATTATCCGATGTGTATGGATTTAGGTATTATGAAAGGATTATATAAATGTGTTCACTGGATCGTTTTATTACAAACCCATTGCTAGAATATTTAATGTGATCCGTAATTATTATGTTGAAATTTATTTGTAGCGACTAATGATTCGTAATCATTTAGGGATGACAGAACTTAGGCTAAATGATGCATCGTATATGGTGATTGCCTTGATTAATCGATTTTCCTAATTCATAATGCTACTGCCCAATTGAATCTAGAGGTCGTATCATAGGTTATTCGATGGCTAGGTTTAATTAATGATCGTAGCTTAATTAAACAATACCTAAGGGAAAACTCAGGTTAATAGATTAACATACGACTAATAGTTTCTAGGAGATGCTTGAGAACAACAAATCATTGAAATATTTTCAATTAGAGTGTAGGCCGAGATTGAACTAAAGAATTAGGTCCCTAATGAATCCACCACTTTCATCATTTTTCACATGTTTTCTTTAATTTGATTTCATTAAGTTAGTTTTATTTTTTTCTTATTTTAAACCAACCCCCCCTCCAAAAAAAAACTAAACAACCAATTAATTTCATTTAAAAAGCTAACCAAACACTCTCTGTGGGATCAACCTAGACTCACCACTACTATAATAGTTGTCTAGTTTATTTTATGTAGTGTTACGACGCGCTACCAATTTTTGCGTCGTTGCCAGAGAGTGTGGTGTTTTGGGTTTTGTTCTTAATTTTAATTGGTGTTTTGTACATAATTGTTTGCAATTTGTTTCTTTTCAGTTCTGTCTTGATTTTTCACTTTTTGTTTAGTGTTAGTGATTCAAAATTTGAAACACACACACACACACATATATGGAAGTAATTTCTTTCATAACTCATATTCTCAACCTTATAATTATGTTTGGAGTGATCATACAAATTTTAATTATGGATGGGACAATCAACATAATTACTTCCCTGATAGTATGTAGGACACACAACAATTTTCATATGGACCAGAATCTTTTTATTATAACTCAGTTACATCTATGGATAACTTTATCAAGATTTCTAATGCTAACAATCTTTAGTTTTAACAGGGTATGCAACAAATTTAACAGAATATCTAGCAAATCCAACAAAATACCCTACAATTCTAGCAGGATCGATGCCAATTTTGACATGATACAAGGCCTAATGTCCAAGATGTTGAGAGCCAACAAGATTCAGATACATCTTTGGAAGAATTGATTAATATTATGAATTCTAATACTTTGTGATTTCAACATGATGTACAATAGCAGGTGTAGCAGTTCTAAGAGGATATGATGCAAATTCAGTAGAATATGAGACAATTCCACTAGGATACAATATCTTGACTCTAGAACGTGGCAATCCAAATGGTTGAGATGGTAGGGAGAATCGAACGCTTAGAATCGCAAATCAAAGAGGAGCAGCCATATCAACCTGATGTGTACCCAAGGGACATTAGCGCAGAGGCTTTACAAAGTGATGAGGAGCTTGAGAATCTTGAGTGTAATACTTAAGGAATTGCTTGTGACAAAGAAGAAGTGGAGGAAGAGCTCGAAGGAGAAAAAGCTATATCTTTTAGCTCAGAGGTAAATACTGAGTTCCAATTTATTGTTAAGAATGACTCTTTACTTTTACCTAGCATGTTAGAGAAAGTGAACGAAGAAGAAAAAGGTGAAGAGACATTCGAGGACTTTCCCGATAGCATGGACTCAATAGAGTTTGAGATTATGAAGATAGGGAATAAACTGAACATGATAGATTATCAACCAAGACCCTATCTTGAACAACTTTACGTGGAAGTCGCTCAAACTGTGATATCAGAAGATCATAATTTCGTCACGTGAGGAGAAAACATGGAGTCAAGCCAGCGACCCTAAACAAAGGTGCTTTTTAGGAGGCAACCTATAGGAAGTTAATTTCTTTTCCTTTACTTTTTTGCACTAGTTAAATATGCATGTGTGTTTCTATATTGGATAGTTTCTTGCTTGTTTTAAGTTTTCAATCAAAATAAGAGAGAGAATAAAACAAACAAGCAAATAAATAATTACTCATTTTCTATTGCTTCTAGGACTATATAGTAAGTCAATACACCTGTTACTCTACCTTATTAAAGAAAGAAAGATAAAGAAAATTTTAAGGAAAGAAACTAGAAGTTCTAATTAGAAAAAATGTTTATAGTCAAATTATAAAATAGGGAATGTATTAGGTACCTTATTATAAAATAGGGAATGTGTTAGGTACCTTATTATATCTGCTTAAGTGATTATATATGTTTGAAAAAGGCTTTGGAATTTTACAGAGTTTGAGAAAAATAAACTTAGATATGAGTTAAATGAAAACATATGAAAGAAGAGTTAAAACATGTAGTTAAATGTTTAGGAGTTTGTAATTTTACTTAGGGATTGAAATAAAATGTCCAGAGTGATGTCTAGAGTTTAAAATAAAAATTAAAGCAAATAATTGAATACGTAAGATCTTATGATCTTACCTAAGGTTTCAAAATAAAAGAGAAATACATAGAAAGGATCTTAGAATTTGAAATAGGAAAAAAAATCTTTTAATTGCATGCTAAAGATTGAAATGAGATTTAAAAAATGTCTAGAATAAATCTTAAGACTTTGAAATAGAAAAAATTCTTAGACTTGAATTTTAGGGCTTGAAATTAAAATAGACGTAGAATTGAGTATTTGGTTTTGACAATAAAATGAAATGCTTAAAAATGAAGCTTAAGGTTTGGAATAAAAATAATATACCTGGATTTAGGTCTTGAAGCTTAGAATTAAAAAGAAATGTCCAAAGTTGAGTTTTAGGGTTTGAAAGAAAATGCTTGGAGCTGAATATTAGGGCTCGAAATAAAAATGATGTATATAGAGTTGTGTTTTAGGGCTTGAAATAGAGAAAAGGTCCTAAAATTGAATCTTAAGGGTTGAATAAAAATGATATACATAGAGCTTGATCTTAAGGCTTAAAATGGAGAAAATGTCTAAAGTTAAATTTTAGGGTTTGAAATAAAAGTGAAATGTTTAAAGTTGAGTTTTAAGACCTAAGATGTAGAAAATACTTAGATTTGTATCTTAAGGTTTAAAGTGAAAGTGATAAAGGATTAAAGAAAGTGTCTAGGATTTATTATTAGTATCTATGGCTTGACTAAGCTTTGAGATCTTATGAACATATCGTTTAGACTTTGATTTTTTTAAAATCTTATATGGACTCTTAATGGTTTGTTTTATTAAGTGAAATTCTTATCTCTTAAATCATGCTATTACATAAATAAAGTAAAATAAGAAAATGACTTTTTTAAGATTTGAAGCTTGTACTTCTATTAACCACTTAGTCATTAAGCATAAGGCCTAATTATTAGAAAAGGCATCATTTGATCTAAATTCTTGAGAATCTAAGATTTAAATAAGGTCTAACATAATCTTTAAAACATGATTATAATTAAACTAGGTCAATTAAATAAAACATACAATTTATACGATACGTAAAATCACATCATAAAAGATTAAGCAAGCTAATATGTTGGACTTAAAGTTTAATAAGTTACTCTTTCCTTCATTGATCTTTTTTATAAGCTTTAATGATATTCAAATATTGGTTTTTTAAATTTTTGTAATGATTTCTTTTACTTTTTTGATATTGATTCATTTAATGTTTTGAAACCTTAAAAAAGGAAAAAAAATAAAAAGAAAAAATTAAAATTAAAATCAAGTGGGAAGTGACGGAAATGAATAATAAAGTCTAAAATGACTAAGGAGAAAAGGGATTTATTTTTGTTAGTGGAGCTTTTCATTGTTTTGTCTTGATCTTAAAGTTTTTTCTCTTTCCACTTCTTCCTCTTTTGCTGATAAGTGAACTTCTTTGATGAGATAATTATGATTAAGCAATTGTATTAGTAGTTATTGATCGTGAGGTTTGATTGTGTGTAAGTTTTAATTATTAACCCTTGATAATCTGCAAGCACACGGTTCGTTAGCGTAGTACCAAAGGTGTCGATCCAATGAGGAGGGAACTAATCTAATCCTAAAATCTAAGACCAAAAACAAATAATAGAAATTCAATATGCACAAAACTAATACGAGAATTTAATTCAATAAATCAAATTAAGAATCAAACACAAAAATACTAATTATTAAGCAATTTGCAACATACCTAAGAATCAACCAAAGGAAATTACCAATTGAGAGAAAGAAAATTTTACCTATCTTTAATACTAACCTAACTGATTATGAATTATTGGATATAGACTATCCTGAGGTTGATTACTCTATCTCAAGTTATAACCATTAACCCTAAATCATAAACTATAATCACATTATGGAAGTTGCAATCTCTCAATTCATAACCTATCTAAAACCTTAATTAGTTCTGAAGTTCTCTAATAAATTATCGAAAATCTATACAAGATCTCTCTCCGTACAAATTGTCGATATGATTTAATTCTGGTTTCTATAAAATCACTTAACTCTTGTTAGTCCAATTTAATCATTTTTCATTCAATTCACCCTCTTAGTTTATTATTGAATTATGCAATAACATAATCAAACCAAAACAATATCCAATAAACATAAAATAATCAGATTCTCATTAATTCAAGAATAAAATTCCAAAGGTGAGTTTAGAACATCCTCGACATTCTAGATCCGATTATCAGCTGTTTAACCCAATTCTATACAATAATAAAACTAAAAATAAAAGGAAATACAATCTAAAATAGATGACGGAAGGCAACGATGTCAAGAAACCTCCTGATCCAGGAAGTACTTCGAGTCAGGTTCTTCTCCTCTTCTCTTTTCCTTCTTCTCTTCCTCTATCTCTTGATGATTTCTCTCTAGGGTTTCTCAAGGTGACTGATGCAAAAAGCTCCTTTTTCTCTCCTCTTGTTGTTCTTTAAATAGTATTTTATGTCTTGATAACCTTAGGGTTTTTTTCAGGATCTAAAAGGTCCAAAAAGCCCCTCAAAATGTGAAGTTCGTAAGTGACTGCGAGTTTAACCGACACAGGCCACAACCGTGGCTCACATCTGAGCCTTCTGTCACGATTGTGTTACAAAAATCCTTCGTTCTTCGATACTGACCCTTAAACACTAGAAAACAAATCAAGGTACCTAAAAAACATAATATTTAAGCTCAAAAGCTTGTACTAACCCATAAAACACTTAAAACACAAATAATTAACAAACTAACACAATTTTAACCTAAACACATACTAAATGATCGAATTAACGGCTAAACATATATCAAACTATGCCTTAAAACATGATGCAATTTACACTTATCACATTCCCATACTTAAACGTTTTCTTATCCTTAAGAAAACAAAAATAATCAAACAAATCAAGAAAACACAAAACACATATATGCAATAATGAGATAATGGTTTCGACTTAGTGAAACAAATTTAACTATAAACACCATCCTTCAAGTCGATCTAACTTATACAAGTGAAACCTGTGTCTAAGCACCTTGGACTAAATATACAAACTAATCAAAATTTTAATGTTGAGTCTATTCACCTCTATCACTTGCACACATATATTGATAATGTTGGACCTCGAACTTTTCTTAGAAGTTAGAACTATTAAATGAGAAATTGTTGGCGATTAGTCATATGTAAAGAAAAAGAAGAATTCTTGAATTTGAAATGAAGTAGAAAAGATAGTTTAAGTACAAGATTGGTTATATGTGAAATGTTGGAAGTGATAAGCAGGAAAATGTAGTTGAAACATGTTCACTGAGTATGCTTCGGTGTTTTAGCCATAACTTTTTCTCTAGTTATCCAAATGAAATTATTTTTAATTTGAAGTAAACTAGAGACATAGGGCTACAAATTGTTAGATGAAATCTAGTTTTAATTCACTCTCTAAGAATTTCAATTTGGATAGAAGTTGAGCATAGAATATTGTTTCAGCATAAGAACAATCCAAAAATGCTTGGGGTATGACTTTCAGATTTCTGAACCAAATTGAATAACTTTGGTGTTATTAGAAACTTAAGACAATGAGAAATATTTTTCTAGAAGGAAGTGCTATCAAATTCCTTCAATTACCTGATCAGAAAAGGTCTGGATTTTTGGAAGGAGTTAGGCATAACTTAAATGAATTTTGAGGTCTTAATAGAGTATTTTATGGAGTTAGTTATTATGTTAATGTTAGTAAGATTATATAACATAGGTTAATTGAATTAAAGTGTTAAGGTAGTAAGATTGTATAAGGGTGCTTTTGGTAGTTCACTTAAGCATTTATGTTACAAGGCATATAAGGAAGGGTAAAAGGGTCTTTGCACACTCATTAAGGGCATAATTGGAATAAAAAGTGTGGTCTTGTTTTTAAGAAGGGGCAAAACGTGATTTGAAGATAGAAAGGAGAGAAGAAACGAAGTGAAGAGAGAAGGAGAGAGTTTCAGTTTTGAGAGAAAGGAAGGAGGAAAAGCTAGGGTTTCATCATTTCTTGGTTTTCAAGAGGGATTTTGAGGTAGTTCAAGAAGGGAAAAGGGTAGAGGAAATAGGAGCTTCCATTTGAGACAACAATCTTGTTATTTGGTGAAGATTTAAGGTAAGTTTGACTTTAATCCTTTGGATTTTTGGAAGAGTTTTAGTTTATGAAGCTTAAGAAATGTTTAGGTTTTAGTATTCTAGAATCGATTTTAGTGAATGTGTCCTGTGGGTTCTCAATTAGAGTTCCTATTGAATTAGGAATTTTGTTAATTTTAAGGGAATTAAGAGAGGCAAGAGGAGCAAAAGGAGAGGCATTTTGAGCAAGTCTCTAAGCAAGGGATTCAACGTGGGTTTCATGTTTATAATTAAGTAATGAGCCATGCTTATCTTTTCAAATTTAAGAGCATTAAATGATTTCAAATTGCTTCATATTTGTTGCACTATTGCTTTTGAAAGAATTCTATTTGTTTGGTATATGAACTTGTTTGACGAATTGTGAAATGATGATGGAATACTACATGCTTATGAAAATCATGTTTTCGAAAAAGTACCATTTGGGAAATCTATTTTCAAGTCATGAAATATATGTTATGTGGGTTTGTGGTGGTCCCCTAAATTAAGTCAAGCGCACTTTGACCAAAGGCTTCTCCTGCCTGCCCGCTAGTTGCATATAGCTCCTTTATGGATTCCCATAAGTTCACGACTACGTAAGACCATTAAGTGGGATTGCGATAGTACGTTCTGTTCACAGCTACGCAGGACCATTATTTGGAAATGTGTAGTACGTTATATTTTTGGATCCAACCAAACCATTATGATGTGCTTATATGCTTATGATTTTGTGAACAAGTTGATGAATACATAAATTGTGTTGTCTGTGAATTGGATTACTTGACAAGAATTTGACAAACATGTGCTTTATAAACTCAATATGAATTTTCTCAGTCAAATGAAATTTTTCAAGGTTTTGCTTATTTCTCCATTATAAACTTGTTATGCACGAGCTTTTAAGCTATCCCTACTCTCCTTCCCATATTCAGGTGATGAGTAAGAGATCGAGTGAAAGAGAGTCAAGACATCACTCGAATTTACATGTTTTGTTTTCTTTTGGATTAATTTATGTAAAACAAGGTTGTAGTCGCATGTTGAGCAATTATAGTTCAAGTATTTTATGTATTTTGGGTTTTGTGAAATGTTGTATTGTGGCTCGAAAATCCCATTGAAGCTTTGTAAAATGCTTGTCTTTTGATGACAATGAAATATGATTATGTTTTTGGCTCATGACTCTCAAAGTTTGTACATTGCATTTTGAAGATTTCATAAGGGTAAGAATTTGTGTTCTGATTTATAGGGTAAAACTGGATTGATCTAGGATGAATTAGCCAAAGTTGTCTACATGAAATTTTAGAATATCTTTCTAGCTTTCCGAAACTATAAAGTATGAAATTTTTGGATATCGGAGTTGAGAGATATGACCATTAAAATTGGTGATACTGCATAGGATGTATATCAGAACAGCTATAGTAAATGAGGAGATGTAATTTAATGTGATGAATTAAATGAGTTGAGATTTGAGAGTTTTATGAGATTAATTTGGTGTTTGAATTGACATGAAGTGATATTGCACTAGAAGAGGTGAAATTGAGAAGATTATGAGTGAACATGATGTTAGAATAGATGTAGGAACCATTGGAGAGGCTTTTGAGGGAGTTTTGTATGACTTATGTCTGTTAGACGGACTTTAGGTTCATTAAACAGACCTTCTTGGGTCTGTGACGACCCCCAGCCACGCCCATGTCCGTTAAACAGACCTTCTCGGGTCTGGAATGGCCCCATTCCCTTATATGTCCGTTAGGTGGACATGTATGTCCGTTTAACAGACATACACTTTTTACTTTAGAAAATTGACGTTTTTGACCCTTATGACAAAATCTTGCTTTGAGGTTTTCATAGCAGTTGTACATTTAGAGGTCCTCTTTCAAACCGTCTAAGAATGAACTCAGTTAGGCATTTTTAGTGAAAGGTACACCAATTTTTCCAAAACAGGTATAATATAATCGAGGACATAATCATATTTGATTCTTTTGGACATAACTTCATCTTCTGACCTCCAAATGAAATGATTCTTGAACCAATAGCTTTTGTATCACTAAATAAAAATTGTAGCCTTTGATGTTGTTTTTAAAAAGGATTGACGGAAAGAAACTGAGGGGATCGGTGGAAGAGTATGAATTGGTTATGCTACTAAACATACTTTGGTATTTCGAGGATATCTTGATCTGTAAAGCTCCGAATAAGATGATTCTTGTTTCTAAATAAACTGGAGACATAGAACTACAAATTATTTGAAGAGATAGAACTTTAATTCATTCTCTAAGAAATTTCAATTTCTGGATGGAAGTTGAGTATAGTGTACTGTTAAGTTTAATAACAGTCTGAAAATGTTTGCGGTATAACTTTCAGATTTCTGAACCAAATTGAATGATTTTGGTGTCATTAGAAACTTAATACAAAGGGGAAAAATGTTCTGAAGAAGCCAAATTGTAATTCCGGTTTCAGGTTTCCCAAAATCTGTTCTGAAATAGGAGAAATAAATTGTGATTTTGGTGACTGACTAGTGTGAGCACGCCACCCTTGTGGGATGATGGCTAATGAGGGTTCATTGAAATAATCCTACGGGGTAATATGCTCACGTCTTATGTCATCCGAATAGTTGGGTTCTAATAACGGGGTCCAACATTTATGTTATAAGAGCAAGAGTTGGGTTTCAGAAACGGGATCCAACATTTATAATATCAGAGCGTCTAGGTTTAGTATCTTACATGGGAATTTTTGGAAATATGTATCAAGTTACATGCATTTTTGACATATCTTAGCATGCCGCAGCGACTGATCCCTAGTCTAAGTCGCATGTGTATAAGTCACACGCATGGGCATTTATTAAGAGTTTGAGCTAACAGAATTGATGAGAAGAATGATGCCTTTTCAAAATTTGGGAAAATTAGAAGTTATGGGAAAGTAGAAATGGGTAATAATACATGGTTAAATATGGCAGATCATGAGTCAACGCATTTGTATTGGTGGAATTGAATATGACACCAATATTGTACTGTGGTGTATATTCCTGAATGTGATTAACATGTGAAAGTATTATCATGGATTGTTTGAGGAAAATAGGGAGACAAGTAGGAATGATGAGATTAAAGTGTATAAGTAGAATGCAATGAAAACAGAAATTGTTATAATCTTAAGAAGATGAAATTAGAAACAAAGTGGTTGTTTGATTAATGTGACAAGAGTTATGATCCATCATAAGAATGTGTTAGTGGAATTGAGATTAGAATTTCATAATGATTATACATCTATAATTTTGAATTGATTGCGAATATATGTACAATGTAATGAAGGATATTTGGAAGATGAGATGAATGATAGCGACATATAAAAGTTCAAAAGGTTAACTTAAATTGTTATTGTGAGTGCATCTAATAACGGGATCACCTTGACAAGTGCAAATATTAAGCTTTTGTGTATTATATGCGTGGAAGTGATATAGGAAGCCATCTATGACTTATTGAATAATTTCTAGTCATAATTCCTATAGTTCAGAGTCTAAGATGAATTAGAGTGCGACTTGAAAGTTCTTATAGTGACAAATTGGGAATGAATTGAGATTGTTAATAATGTTACTATATATGATAAATTCGAGGAAAAAGAAGAAGGACACGATCATGGCATAATCCCCACGATTGAGGACAGGCGCAAAAAAGAGAAGTGTTGATTAAAATTAAATGAGATATTATGAAATAGCTTAAATTGATCTTTTTAAGGTACGAGAAATAACTGACAAGAAATGATGAAGACAGTTGGTTGATAAGAATTTCTAAAGCGGTACCGATGAAAGTAGCAAGAAATCTTCTTTCGAAGAAGAATTTCATTGAATTACATTAAGCAGATCAGATAGTTTATATTAAGGGTGATCAATAAAAGAATAAATTAGAAATGAATATGTAAGGAATCAAAAGTGAATATTGGAGTCATATCCCTAGTGGAGACTCAAGCATAAGAGGTAAAGTATGCTACTGAGAGTATATACATTATGTTTGATATAAAGTATCCAACTATGTGATTGGATTCTTGAATTTGAGATGACATTATTGTTAATATGAGGAGATCAGTCAGGTAAGAATTTCGAGGACGAAATTCTTTTAAGAGGGGGAGAAATGTTGGC
>JAOTBA010000002.1:20808646-20822318 GCA_025629845.1 Erythroxylum squamatum | reverse complement strand
ACATATTGTAATTAATTAATTACAGTATAATTAATTAATTAAAATATAATAAATTTTTATTTCTCAATATTTTTCATAAACCAACCACTATCAATGGTTATGGTAATCATTCATTTCTCTTAACTAACCGCCATAATTATAATGATAATATTCATCTTCATTATTTACTATATTCATTCTCGTTCCTATTATCATTCTCCTACGTAAACCAACCGCCCCCTTACAATGCACCTCAAAGTAATTGTATTCAGTAGGTTTGTCATTTTTTCTACTGATCACAAATTGGTTTAGAGATTTCATAACCCTTCTTGAGTTTATGATCGCCCTAATCCCATATTAAAAAATTATTTAACTAAAAACTTAAGCTAATAAGTGAGGCCCATAAATGAATCATATTTCATTTTAATACATCTTTTTTTTAAAACGGAGGAACCCTTAGCTGCTATTTCATTTTAATACATCCCTTAGACTTAATTCATAAATCCACCAATAAATACAATATATCAAAAATTCTTTAGAAATTTGAATTTTATCGCTAACGTTTTGGATGTCTTAATAGAAACGAGACCAAAAATTAAATAAAATGTTCAATGGAGTCACCAACTTATGTTATTAAAGAAAGATGGGGGAAACTCAAGGGGTGTGGTTGAGTGGCAGGGACTCATCCATCCATAATCAAAGGTCAGGGGTTCGATCCTTGACTTTAGGTATGGAGCAGCCTTAAATCCTTGGGCCAGCTGTCCCACCCTGTAAGGTGCCTACAAATCAGCGAGGGGATTAGTCACTGGATCCGCCGGTGAATACCCTGGTCTAAGACCAAAAAAAAAAAAGATGGGGAAAAAATTAAAGGAAAGTAACTAAGAGGTTCATAATTGTAAAATTAAGTTTAAGGGTCGATTTGGAAAATAGAGAAGGTTACAATCGTCATTAGTGCACATTTTGTATTAGCAGAAGGCTAAACGCTGGTACAGAGGAGTTTCTAATAAATCACCGATTGGGTTCAATTTACTAACTTAATCAATTGATTATCTAACGCATTTATTAGCTTTTTCATATATTTAAATAGTTGAAAATTTTTAATCAGCCAAAAAATGATTGATAAGTTATTCGCAAAACAGGACTTAAGTAAAAATTTCACTGATACGCGAGATTTAGAAAGGTTCGATAATACGTAATTTTATTCCTAATTAATAAAAAGATTATTTTTAATTATATTATAAAATTCATAGGAATATAAACTTTGTGTAATCTTTTTTTTTTTGAAACATCTTTGTGTAATCTTTTAAACAATTTGAATGTTAACCTTAGCTCCTCAATTAATAGAAAATAATAAAAACGAAAAAGGGCGCGAATCAATCTTCTTCGAACTGAATGCATAAATCGATGAAATAGTATCTTTCCAGCTTATTTATTCGAGGAACTCCATCTAATTTATAGAGTATGCCTTTACTGTCATCAATTGTGTGGAAGTTAAGCAAGAAATTTGGAATCACATAAGCTGGCCCAACGAAAAAGGACCTCACCCTGCCAAATAACTAAAAAGAAAAAAGACATCTACGTATTTTGTTAATTATCATGTCTGTATAACTATCATAACTCAACTATGCTATTACTTAAGTTTAACCCACTTTCAATCTGTCTGCCAAATTCTTTAACTGAGTTTAATAATTAAATATTAAATAAAAGTTATAAATAAATTATTATTGTTAGTTTATTGATTTTATTTTAATTTCTTATATAATATTTATTACTAAATATCCATAATAGTTCACCATGTTTTACTAAAATTGATAATTATATAAAATTAATATTTATTTATTTAAAATTTTTAGTTAATAAAGATAATGTTATTATTTATAATTAAATTTTTTATATTTAAATTTTAGTTCATACATACATTTTTAACCTAAAGAAAATCATATTAATTATAATTTTCATTACTAATTAATGTCAAAATAACTAATTAGTATATAATAATTAATAATAAATTTTAGATTAGGAAAACCAAAAATCAAAAATCAAAACTAACTTTTATGAATTATGAAAATATGAAGAAGTTAAAGCTAAAATTGAAAATTAAAAACTCAACCAACATTTTTCATTGAATTTGAAAACAATAGAAATTCACAAACATAGCGAAACTGAATATGTCCTTTAAGTTTCCATAATATGAAAACTTTAGAGTAATTAAGTTAGTGAAACTCATTTTGGGAAGAAAATAATTAACCGTGAAAAAAAGTTTACCTCAATATAAAGTGATTTTTATTTTCTTTTTTTTCTCGTAATCTAGTTTATTATTAACTAAGTATATATTATTTAATTATTTGATATGTTAATTATTAATAAGAATGGTGAGTAATTTAGTTTAATATTATATATTTAATAAGTTAAATTAATTAAATAATTATTAATAAATTTAATTAAATTTAAAATATCTTTAAATATATAAATTTCAAAAAAAAATATTAAATAATTAAAATATATTTAAAATAAAATTTAAAATTTAAATTATTTATTTAAAAATTAAATAATTTTATCAATAATTTATAATAAATATTATATAAGAGGTTTAAATAAATATAATTAATTAAAAATAATTTATTTTAAGTTTTATCTAATATGAATTGTTTTTTGAATGTTAAAACAAAAAGTTAGATTAAGAAAAGGAGACGCAGAAAAAAGGCAATCGAAAATTAATAGGTTGCGAGTAAAATTAAACACGGAAAGTCAAAGGCTGTACGACTAAATAATTTAAATACTAAATACTAAATTAAATTCTTTAGCCTTGAGAATTTATATTTTTACATCTTTGGCTATCCTCAACTTCAATATCAAGGACGGCCGATTATAATTGTACAATTTGGGAAAGATTTTACATATATCATTCAAATTAAAAAAAGTTTGTATAGATTGCAGCGTAGCGATACGAATTTTATACCATACTGATTAAAAAACGATACAAGACTTTGTTTATATTTCCTGGTCGGTACTAACAATTTGTATAATACTAGCCGTTATTTTAAATACGGACAAATATTAATTAGTATCGAAAATTTAAAAAAATTAGAGGGCTATTTTTTTTAAAAAATAACCTTCTCAGTCCACGCCTCTTCTCACTGCTCTCTCTCTCTCCTTTGTCTCCGCCCAAAATCAACAACTCAAAATAACCTTCTCAGTCCACGCCTCTTCTCACTGCTCTCTCTCTCTCCTTTGTCTCCGCCCAAAATCAACAACTCTCTCTCTTTCTCATCTCTCTAAGTTGCCGTGGAGGAGAGGTGACACCCATTGCTTCTCAGAACCAGAACAGACCACCACGAAGCCCTTCTGCTGTAAGAACCACTTGCCTCCCCCTTGTGCCTTGTTTCAACTCTTTCTTTGATTGAGTTACTCTGAAATCTTTGTTAACAACACCCACAACTCACCCCATTAGACAACACCCACTGTTGCACTATGCGTAGTCCAGAAAACGAGTTTTGAAAATGGGTTTGAGAAAATAACGAGTGTAGAAACAAATGGGTAAGGAGAGGAAGTGAGCTTGTCGGTTTTGGTAGTCCAGAAAACTAAGGGACGGTTAGTTCACGTAAAGAAATGGCAATTGAAACGAGAATGAATATGCCGTTAAACGAGAATGAATATAATTGTTAAAATTATGAAAATTAGTTAAGAGAAATAAATGAGTAACATTATTGTTAATCCTGATTGATATGTTTTTGTTTAGGGAAAATGAGTAACATAATTATTAATCCTGATTGATATGTTAAAAATATAAAAAAATAAAATTTTACTATATTTTAATTAATTAATTAATTAATTAATAATTATATTTTAATTAATTAATTATAGTAATTAATTACATTTTAATAAATTATATTTTATATTTTAATTAATTACATTTTAATTTTATTTAATTAAAAAATGTTAATGTTTGTGAGAATCAAAACTATTCCTCTCACAAATAAAGTTATGGACTATTACTTAAAATTGGGGTATGAAAAAATTATTCAATAAACTATAATAAATAATCAATCATTACCGTTCATTCCTTTTATCTAGATTTATTTTTATAACCCTTAACTAAACATTCCCTAGGTTTTTTTAAAATAGGTTTGAGGAAATAACAGGCATAGAAACAAATGGGTAAGGAGAGGAAGTAAAATGAAAAACAGTTAGAATAAGCAGGTTTTGAGCTAATAGTTTTTTCAGGGATCTTAATGGGTCGGTCCAGACCCCGTGGCTCTTGGCCCAGTACGGCTCGACTACGAGCCAACCTAGTCAACTCAGTCAATCTTATATTTATAAAAAACCGTTAGAAATGATATCGTTTTTGAAGTTATGGTTGAGTCATGAGTCAGGTTGGGTTGGCCTGTGTTCGTCCAATGGCTTGGTCAGACCGACCACTTTTAACCCGTGGCCAGCTTGTAGCCTAGTCAACTTGAGCCAAAGGTCGAGCCAGGTCCAAATTAACATCCCTAAGTTTTTTTTACTTTATTATTAGAATGAATCATATTATTTTCATGTGATATTGCTACGTATCCAATAATTATCAGCGTAACAATATAAAAAATTATGATATTATAAAAATTTCACAAAACATAGATACGTTTTATAAGATATTTCACAAAACATAGGTACATTTTATAAGATCTTTTAACTAAATAGGGTTTTAATTGACAAAATTCATGAACCTCGGGAATTAATCTATTTTTACATGTATTTAAATATAATCAGTATAATTCAACTTATAAATATATAAGAACAAATATAATATCTTGGTTCACAATATTTGTTAAGTAATTATTGTTTAAACTCTGATAAAATCCAACAAATAACTCAAATATCAAATACTTTCATAAAGTTTGAGAACCAAAATAAATAAATTATAACTATACTAACAAAGTACGAAGGACTAAAGTGATGTAATTTAACTTTATTTAATAAGATGATATTTTTATATTAATTGTGATTATTATTTACATGTGAAATATTTGAAAATTAATGTTAATAAAAATAAATAAATTGTTATTATTTTAAATTTGTATTATGGAGATATGATTGGTGTAAAATTATAAAGTATATAGTGCAATAAATTAATAAATTATTTAAAAAAATTTAAAAATTCAAAGATTATTTAATAAATTTAAAAATTGTCTAAAATAATATTCAATATTGATCAGTATTAATATAGTACCGCACCAAAATTATATTAAAGCGGGTATAGTATTAATAACATTGTTATAATGTCAAGACCCTAATGCGAGATCTTACCGAAGTGTGGCTCACACGCTGTTTTCCCTACACTACATTGCAATATTGCATACATACATGTTGAATGTATATATTAAACATATTTTGTTTTACACAAAAGAAAGTATTATTAAATAAAATATACACACAATTACCATACACGACCCTCTACCGATCCGCCTTTCTTTAGACCCTCCCTCTCTCTCTCTCCTTTCGCTAAAGCGCAGAATGGTCAAGCGGTACTCGACCACCTCCCAATAGCTCTCTCCTTCCCTCCCTCTGTCTCTGTCTCTCTCTCTCTCTCTCTTCTCTCCTCTTTACAATCCATATTCACCGCCCATTGTCTTCTCTGAGCTCACTGTAACACCTCTTGAACCTCCTTTCGTTGTTGGGTTTTCGAGCAGAGAAGCTAAGGAAAATGCCAGCCCAGAAGCGTTCCTTCGAAACGACCCCGCTTCAAAAGGAAGACGACGATCTTCTGGAGCAAGAACATAGTAACAACCATGAGGAAGAAAACAACGAACAGCATCAGGGCCCTCTTCATCATCATCATGGTGATGACGGTACGTGCGTCGTGGAATCGCTGCGTTGGAAATACTACAACGATGATGCCATTTTTGTTTCTTTGGGCAATTGGAATTGAGCTTTAGCTTAATGGTGGCTGCTTTTCTGTTTGTTCTTTCAGAATCTGATCGAAGCCCAGAGTCAAGTACCGAAGAGGACAAGCAAGAGTACGTTCTGCTTTGGATCCCCTCGCGTTACTTGCTAAGTTTGTCACTTGATGCGTGGTTTGATTTGGGATCTGCATGCGTTTTATTGTTTTATAAAGGGGACTTGCTATCTAGTTTCGAGTTTTGGTTTTTTTCTCGCAGTGGCTATCCTGTTATCGTTGGTTTTTTAAGCTTTTACTTGGTGGGTGGCTATGGTTGATTTCACTTGTTAGTCTGAGATGCATATCTAACTTCATTGTTCTAGTTTCCTGCTGATTGCTGCTTTTCTCTTCGGTGAGGGTAGGTGCAGTTCGGTGACGGTGTTATTCATGAGCGTGATGATTATGTCCCGAATTCTTGTTTTTGCATGAAAGTCCGTTTTCTTATTTTACCGTTTGTGGTTGGTTACCGGTTGGATAACTAGAGCGTCGTACTGGGATTGGCTATATAGATGCATGATGGCGTAATTGCTTAATTTACTTTTGTTTCGTCAGTTTCCATGGGAATGTAAAGCATGGATTTTTCTGAGGTCACAAACTCTTCCAGATTGCATCTGATGGAAGCTTTTCGTTAGAAATTTAGCTTCTGTTTGCAGATTGACTTTTCAGTTCCAAGGCCAACTGAATTGGTGCCGGTTAATTTTTGACCAAAAGATTTCTCCACTGCTGAAGTATTCACTATGTTCTTTTTCGTTTAACTAGAGGTTAAAAGAATTAGGTTCTTTTGGTTCTATTTGTATTCTTGACCCCTTTCTTATTTCCTCGTAAATTGTTGGTTGCAACTACAATGTTGGTCCACTGATATGTTCTTTTTGTCTCAGCATCACCTGAACTGTAGTTCTTTTCCAGGTGGCTACTGGTAACTTACTTTTAGAAAATAGTAAATTGAAAATAACCTCTGAGCCCCCAGGCTTTGTGCATGAAGAAGCTTCAAACCCCCTTCTTCATGTTTCAAATGTTGGTGGAGCACTTTAGGATAACAAAAAGAAATTTAAGAATGCAGATTGTGAAGTCAGAATATTAAAAGATAAACAAAGAGTCCATCATTTAGGTTGGCTTATGCAAATCTTATACTTGCATCTTATTGAACAATGTGGCTATCGTTGGGACTTGTGCAGTATAAATTACTATTATGATCAGAATTGAGCTGCTATGTGCTTTGCAATCTGATATATCTATTTCAAGCGGAACAGCATTTCTTGTGAAAACTGGAAATCATGCTGCACTCACGAGTAATTTGTTCTACAGGTATAACGTATGTGGTTTGGATGTCTTCTAAAAGTTGAATTTGAGTGGTTCGGAAGAGTTTCATACCATTCATTATTGACTAGTTATGCATTTCATAGTATTGTAATGATTTTATAAGGCACAATCTCTGTCAGAAAAAATATTTGATAATTATGTGGATAAATCTTATGCTGATGCAACGTGAGAATGTCTTTAGTTCCTTGTCAATATGAAATGCTTGAATTTTAAGATTCTGGTTTAACCTTCATAATGCCACAACCAATTTTAACCTGAGTTTCAGATAGTACCAATGCTATTTTTGTTAGGGCCTGTGGACCAGACATTTTCTCACCACTGCATGTCACATCATAGTTTTGTCTATAAGGAACTCTGAACTGGCTTTTCTCTCTTTCTGACATATATGCCAAAGCACTTTCTCGTTTTGATGCATCATTATTTTGGTAAATTCAGCTTACTTTTAGAACAAAATGGTTTTAAACGTTATTGATTCCCCTTTGGAAAACAACCATGTATACCTTTTCCTTTTGCACTTCATGTAATTCTTATGTTTTCTTACACAATATGCAATTCTGCTTGATGAGTTGTATGGATTTGTTCCTCTGAGTTCTTTAGTTAGATCTGTGGACAAAAATACAATTACATCATAGTTTCACTAAATACCTACTTCCATGTGCGATGCCCTGATCTTTTAGGACATTGTTAATCTAAGGTTTTGACATTGTGGTTGATGTGGCAGTCATTTTCCCTCTAGAAAATCCTTTGATTAAACTTTCAATTTATTGATGTAATATCTCGTTTTATATCTAATATATAGGTTTACTGTTCAGCAAAGTAACTGTTCTAATGCTTGCTACCATTTTTCACTTGAGCTTTTACTGTAACTACTGATGGTTTCTTGTGTCTGAGCATTCAGTGCTTCGTGTTATTTAGTATTTCAGATAAGAATGTAACAAGAAATAACCATAATTGTTTTCACCTTTTCTCGATTCTCGAATTACTGTTTGAATTTTGATATTGTATAAATACAAAACATTGTCAGTTGAGTTTGCAATGAAGCAACAACACGGTGCCTTAATTTCTTAATTATTGTTCCGTTCTATAATTTAGCATATGAGTATTTTCGGAAGATGCTTGAACGTAGTTTTATGTTTGAGGACTTGGTCATTTTGTTCTATAAGTTGGAGGACATGTTCCATTGTGATATTTTTGCAACATGTGCAACTAAGCAACTACTTTCACCATTTAGGTTCTTTTTTGTACTTAAAGACAACTGTGGTGAGTTCGAAAAATTGTTTTGCACATTGGAACTAAAAAAGGAAGGTTGCAGAGTTGATTTAGCTAAGTTAATTGTTGACCATATAATATAGTGTAAACTAAAAACAAAATTCATGCTTGTTTGCAGGTTTGTCATGGTAAAATTGTCTGAAATACGCAGGGAAGTGCAATGCCCAATCTGCCTCGGTATGGGAGCCTCTTATACTCTCTGGGTAGTTAAAATTAGAACTAATGATTTCAGTGACTGTAATTTTCTGCAACTTGAATTGGTACCTGGCTTGCACAGGTTTTATGTCAAACAAATAGGGTCTTATCGTTATCTTTCTAGTTCTACAACTTCAGAACTGTTTTCAGATTATTTTTATTAATAAACTTTCCTTTCCTTCCTATTGTTCCTATTGCTTTAAGCTGAGACTTATTCTCATAAGTAATTTGGTCCATTTGGATTAATTACATTCTATATTCATTTCGGTCACTGACAAGTAAATTTCCAAGGCTGGACCCAGGCTTGGAACTTGCATCATTCTGGGATCTTAACTGTTGATGTTGTTTGCATGCAAGAACATACTTCTTGTTGTTGTAACTAGGATTCAACTGTGTGACTTTCAAGTATCGGTTTAAGAAGTTATTCAATGAATTTCCAGCATTCAGCTGAAAGTTCACTTAGTTGCTTCCTGCTTTTTGTTTAGGATGACACTTTTGAAAGATAGTTTTTTGCTAGTGGTTGCCCAAGCTAAAAATTTTCCTTTTTTTTTGTAATATTTTCCTTATCATAAAAAAAGTACTGATTTCCACTCCTGAAAAGGATGTGATCTTAGTTGTTTCCATTATCTTATTCTGCTGAGGTATACAACTCGACCCTAGCCCAATGTCAATGAGTCAAGCCAGTTTGGTTAGGCTTGGGCTTGACAAAGTTTGTCAGGCCCAACCAATTATGGGAAATCGGGCCGGTCTGACCCAAAATCAACGGGAATCAGACTTGTAAATTTTGGATTCAGGCTTGGGCTTGGGCCTTAGAGTGCCTGGGCCAGTTGCTACTCCTAGTGGTGGGAAACTGGGTATAACTGATCCTGATATCCCTTTGTGGTCCTAAATCTTTCTAAATTAATTTGTCTGGGAACCTTACAGTTTTTCATAATCTTAAAGTTGTCATTAGCCAAGCAAGGATTTGCAGTGAATTTGCCACTCGTACTAGGTTGATTTGCAGATAGGGTGCTATTAACGTGCAAGTTTACCAACATTTCCTTCAACTCTCGCAAAGACATCCCTTTTGAATTTTGGATGCCTATGATTATCACACTCCCTTATCGATCCTGCATCAATTTATTTTCTGGTCAACAGTTTCAATGATATAGCATGTAACTGGTTTTAAACAATTATTAAATGAACAAGGACGGCAAAGTGCAAAACTTTGAAGTCCAAAAATATTTGCTACCTGATGTTGCTATTGGAAATTTAGACTGTGATTATGTTATCCAAGTCATATGTGATAAAAGCACGTAATTCAACTTTATAGGCTAAAATATGTAAAACTCAGAGCAGATTTTTAATGTATCTTAGTACTTGCATTGATACCATATCACAGCTTGTATCAGTTTTTCTAATCTTCTTTTCTGTTATATTCATAATTTTTTCAAGATCGTTATAAGTTATACATTAATGAATGAAAAAAATTCATGTTCTCCTGGTTCAATTCATTACATCCACTAAAATTAAAATTGAGATGCAATAGATGAAATCAGGAGTAAATTTATGTCTTGCATGTTTCTTATTAACAATATGAATGAGCTGTTGTGGATAGGGAAGCTTGAAATTTCTCCAGTGTCATTATACAAAGTGATATTGCATTCTCTGTAAAGTCAAAACTACTGTTTTGGACGAAGTATTTGATTTCCTTTTTAATGTCTAGGAATAATTCGGAAAACAAGGACTGTGATGGAATGTCTACATCGCTTCTGCAGGGAATGCATTGACAAATCTATGCGCCTTGGGTAAATTTTGAACCATAATTGATTCGATTTAAAGTCTGGATGTTTCCTTATGACATCTTATTGCCCCTTCATTAAAAGATGGACTCAGATCTTAAAATCCTTACCTCTGTAAATTGAAATTCATTGCAGGAATAATGAATGTCCTGCATGCCGCACCCATTGTGCCAGTCGCCGTTCTTTGAGAGATGACCCAAACTATGATGCACTAATTTCTGCTTTGTATCCAGATATTGACAAATATGAGGAAGAGGTATCATTCTGCTGAATTGTTGCATCTTGAATAGAAATATGATTCCTCTATTAGAAACTTGGAATTCAGTTGTTAATTTTGAAACATCTGCGTTAGGAGTTGGCATTTCATGAAGAGGAAAAGGCTCGCAATAAGCAGGTAAACTAGTGCAGTTTGGTTGTCTTTTTTCTGTTATACATTTGGAGTTCAGAATGAATATAATGTTGCATCAACGAAAACAACACAATTGAAAGGTCTAGTTGTCTTTACCTGTCAAAACATTGTTTTATTTGTTGAGACAGATATCCATTGAACTGTAGGAATAACAAATGTTCAAACACGTTCTAACTCTTTATCAGTTCCAAAACCAAGTCAGTGCTGCACTTTTTTTTTTTTTTTTGCTTTTTTGTTCCATGTCAAAAGGCCCCACCAGTATTTGATCCCAAGTGGACGAGGATATTTTTGACATTCCCTCTCAAGGAAACACAAGGCCGTGGAAAAAATGGTGCAGCTTTGCTATTGTATTCTGAATTTGTTTAGTGAATTGGACAGATTCAAGATTCCATTGCCCAGACTATTCGTCGACAAGCTGAAGCCCTTGGTCGAAAAAAGACAACTAGAGCCACAGCAACTGCATTTGCAAGGAGAACACAAGGTCGGTATCGAGACACCCATGCAAGAGGGAGGAGAAATTATCGAACTCCTGAACTTCAGGAATCTGATGACAATGAGGATGCAAATGAGGATGGAGGCAAAGATTCATCATCTGCTGAGGAGCATAGTACTGAGGTTAAACCAAAAAGATCCAGGAGATGGGCTGGGGGGAGATCAGCAGCTGCTAGTGCCGATGGAGGTGGTGATGACAATGATTTAGAAATCAATAAGGAATCAATGGGAGCATCTGCTGCACTTGTTGGCTCCTCTGAAAGGCTTGCATGGGGCAAGGGTGGTATTCGGAGTCATACACGGTATGGCGGTGCAAATGCTGGCAATGGAAAAAATGCTAGAAATAGCCGCCTGTCCAAGTTGGCAGATTATCTCCGGAACTTGGAGGAGAATGATGATGAGGTAAAATTACATTTATCGGTGCTGCTTTCTGCTGTTCATTATGGCAGTGTGAATGCTGAAGTGTGGCTAGAAAATGGGTCAAAAAGTAGTCCATTTGAGTCAGACACTTCCGCGCACCTGTATGAGTAGAGAATAATAAAATCATTGTCTTCCGAATTCTCCCATGAATGCTTTAAAATCTTGACTTGTTTCTTTTAATTTCAGTTGGATATCCACCTCATGCTTGTTTCTCTTGATGAAAAAAGTATACCCAGTTTGCGAAGGCCATATCTTTCCTGCAGGCCAACTTTGTCTGTCAAGCAGCTGTGCCAGGTTATTCTTCTTCAGTTGTAGAATATGTTCTCTATAAACAATAAATTGTTTTATGTGGTTTGTTTTTCCACCAGTAGAATTGGTTTTCAATTCCCTGTTTTTATTCAGTATGTTGCTCTCCAAACTGCTTTGCAATCCAACGAAGTTGAAATACACTTGGTGAAAGAGTTGAACGCCAAATCGAATCCTTCAACCTCCACAAGTAGTCCAATTTGTATGCCCGATGCAATCGAGGAATCAAAAGATAAATTGCAACTTTTAGATGAGCATGACACTTTGGCGGGACTAAAAACATGCAATTTCATCCATGGATATCTGGTGAGTTTCTTTCTTGCCAGTCATTATATAATATTTAAGTTTATGGGCAGACATATTTTAGATGAAGATATGTCTCAAAGGCCATCATTAATATTGCTGCCACCCTTTTTGTCTGGCTTGGAAATGTTATCATCAGCTTCTGGCATATCAGAAGAAGTTGGTGAAGCCGTATGGTGAGACATGACCTGCCCCTGCCAGATTGAAATGTTTACACCTAGCTGTTAAAGAAAGAAATACAGCTTTTACAAAGGAAAGAGTTGATAGAAATCTACTCACAAGGATCTCAGTCGAATTTTCTTTTCCGTAGCTTCCATTCCGAAACCGCGAGATATGTGGTGGAAAGAGTAGTTGGTTTTGTAGATTTAAAGCATGAAGAACAAGCCTTGTATAAGCAGGAATATTAGGTGGTTTTTCCTTTCAAAATATTAGCACAGATTCTGTTAAATCTTTAGTAAACATTATGCAATGTCAGTTATTAATATACCTCGGCATGCTCCTCTCGATGATTGTTATTATATTGTAATAGAAGTCCAAATCAATTCAATTTGAGTTCTTTCAAACAGTACCTAAATAACCAGTCCTTGAGGCCCCATGTTGTTCTAGTATGGGATGCACATCGTTGACAAGATTGCCACTTCACTCTTTACAAGACATATTACCAAATCTGAATTTAGAGAGAAAAATTTAAGAATAAAACGTTTCCCTTTCATAATTCATCTAATTACCAAAAAGAACAAACATAATATGCCAAAAAGAAGCAATTCTACAATGATTACTCATCAGCTTACTTTAATACTGCGTTTGGTTAGCATCTTCAACATGCGGAGACGGGACGAGACGGAAATCTGGAGATAGAATAGAATAAGAATTGAAGACAGTGGGATGTTTGGCTACGGTGGACAGAACAAAAAAAATTGTTTCCATCTTGAGGACAGAAATGTGTTTGGTTGTAGTGGACAGAACAAAAAATAGTGTTAATGACAAAAATGCCCATGCAGTATAATATATTGAAAAGATGTAATTCATTGATTATTTTATAATTGTATCAATATTTATTTGAAGTGCATTTGCAATTTATGTATTACGATGAAATACAACTGTAAATTAGGCATATTTAGTGAAATACGAAACCTAAAAATTAACTATCTTACAAGTTAATTATGTTATTATTAACTTGTACCTCTAATAAAATTAATTATCTGATTATTATTATTATTATTATTATTATTATTATTATTATTATTATTATTATTATTATTATTATTATTATTATTATTA
>JAOTBA010000002.1:20798403-20808546 GCA_025629845.1 Erythroxylum squamatum | reverse complement strand
GTGGATATCATCAGAGACGTTCTACTTTGGACGTTAATGGTTTGATTCGTCGATCGACACTGATCCTGGCGATTTCGAGGGGACGTCCGAGCAAATGGTTTGCTCTTCTGCTGCGCACGCGTTCGACGCCTGCTGAAGGACGTTACCCAACAGTGTCAAGAAACCATTTTCTTGTCCGATGGACAAGAATTATTTGTTTTAGGTTTCATCAGAGTCGTTGAGGGAGGTTATTTTGGACTTTTCATTATCTTGTCCGACGGACAAGAATTCTTGTACCTCAGTTTTGGGAGGGACAAAAATTTTTGTCCTTATCCTCTGAAGACGGAACAAAAATGGGTGAGGACAGCAAGCAAGAAGGACGAAGGACAGAACTTTTGTGTCCTTGTCCACTGTCCTCACCCATGAGGACAGCAACCAAGCGCTACCTAAGATTGATTTAGCAGAGACGAATTAGACATTTATTTCAGACCTAGGAGTCTAAATCTCCATCGTTTAGAATTGAAATTGTAGAAGCTTAATATATAAGAATAATAGATTAATGAAAGAAGGTGAAGAAAAATGCTTTTGAAATTATCAGATCTGCCACCATCCATAATCTTGAGAAAAATCCAACACTTCATTATATTAAGCAAACAATACCTCTTTCCCTGAATCCAAAGCCAAATAATAAAAAGACTTTCATCATTCCTCCCTCTAACTGATTGCTTAGTTAGTGGCATTCCCATCTTATGTTTGCACCTACAATTTTCGATCTCGCCCTTCAATTATTGCACATGAGTGGACACTGAAGCTGGGGACTATAAGAGAGTGTACCTCATTCCCACTCCGAGCATGCGAGTTAACACTTTCTCAAAGGACCCAAAAAAAAGAAAATGATGAACGTGACGCAAATGAAACTTAATCCGTATCTGATTTCCGACACTATCATAAACCATTGCGCCCAGATTGTCGGAACTAAACCTGTCCTGTCCCACATGAGATCAATCACCCTTCGGTTGTATCCTCTGGATATTTGGGAACCGTTATTTCTTAATGATTCGCAGGACTGTATAAATGTTTGTTGATTGGTTATATTTTAATGATATATTCAAATAAAATATATTTAAAAATTTTCTTTTCAACCTAAACTATCTTTTAGCTAAATAGATTATTATAATTTAATGATATAATTATTTAAAAGTTTTTTTTATATTGTTCATATTATGAGATAAATTTACATTGCAAATAAAATTATAATCAAATAATAATTATAAAATTCATATTACATTTATATATTTTTCTATAAATTATTACTAATCATCATTCTATTAAGACTGGACATTACTAGAGTATAAAAAGACCAACATATATTATATTTTTTCCTTATGAAAGAAAAAATCTATCTCATAGATTAAAGTATAGATATACTTAAATAAATTTGTAGGTGTTAAAAGAATATGTTCATTGAACTAATCAAACAAAAGAGTTTCATTTGGAGCATTACTTATATATTTATAGAAATTCTCATTACAACGATTGCAAAAGTGATCATTTGACTTGAGACATCTAAAGTATCTTATATAGAGATTACTATGTTTTGATAATACATATGACATATTTTAGTCAATGATAAATCAATCAGTAGTTATTGGATATTACATAAACTATATGAAGGTAACTGAGTAATCAATATAGGATTCATCACCCTAAAGTAATTATTTTTGTTTAGTATTGATTTGGAAAATTCTTGGCTAGGGTGAACTAATAGTAGAGAACTAATATGATTGAACTTAAATAAAGTAGACATTAATTTCATACTCTATATCTAGTCAGAATATTGTATGATGAAATGATTATATTATATTAAAAAATCATACATGGAAAGGTTAGTTAAAACTACTTTGACATTCTTGAATTTTTTTTAGAATTTAAAAAATTAATTGAAGAGGAAAATAATGTTTAGTATACAACATTGGAAAGGGACTCTCATATGAGATATTAAAAAATGACGTGGTTTAAACAATACAATACACAAGAAAACGACGATGTTGAGCTAATTGAGACTGTTAAGGCGACATCATATATGTAACTAGGGTAAACCAAACTCAACTTTTTATCACATCTTAAAAAGATTACCTAATTATGGTTGGTTTCTCTAGAGGCTACGAAGCGTCTATGATGATGCGAAGGTATCGTTCTAGCTCTAGGCGAGAAGAAGCTCCTTCAGCCCTGGTAAAAGTTCAAAATTATGTGGATTTTCTGTGAATCTCCTTAGAGTTACTAACTTCACCTTGAATACTAGGGGGCTAAAGGAGGTGCGCCAAGATGCTTTCTTCTCTACAAGTGAGTCTGCTACCTTCTAATATCTTAGTTCAATCCCTTTTTGAGTTGATTATTGCAAAAATCTGCTAGAGTTGCTTAGGAAGTATACCCAATACATGGATAGACCAATCTGCCAGAGTTGCTTAGGAAGTATACCCAATACATAGATAGACCCTTGTACTGTTCACTTTTCTATATCCCAAATAGTACAACACTGATGAAAGTCCATGAATTGTGGATGATCAGAGAGAACTATATTCTCCAGCAGAGAGCCAGTCTTTTACTACAATGCTTTCCCAACTGGTTTATAATCAGTTATTCTCTTATATTTCCAGTTGTGAGTTCAAAAGAGAGCTTAGTCTTTTAGATTTTCCGGCAAACCTTCTATTGTTTCTCTCTTTCTAAATTTCTTAAAGACAAGTTGCTAATACCACCATAAATATTTTGTTATCATGCTTAGAGGAATGCAGTTGAGATATCTCTTGTAAGATATATGTGAGACAGTTGTGGCTTGAGCTAGGGAAGATAGGCTAGAAATTCTAATTTACACCTGTCTTGAGAAACTGCACTTGAAGAAGAGATTATCCCTATTCTCCTCTTTTGAGTTGCACAAGTATACAATGCTTAAAAGAGGATAGGAACTTCAGTCTATCCATAGTGCTGAGTTTATTCAGCATAGCTAGCCAAAGCAAAAAGCTGACATTTGGTTTAAGAACCTTGAACCAAACCAATATACACCACCCTATTCTTGTACGTACCCCATCCATTAGCTCCTTTGCCTTTTTGTTAGTAATTTCTGACATAGAAAATCCATTCCGTAAGTATATATCTTCCTCACTATGGTATTTGTATTAAGGAATGGACAATAGTCTCAGTTATTTTGAGGAAAGAGATCAATTGTCATTTTTAATACTCTTAAAGCTTGGCTTTCTTAGAGAACCTAACCAATAAATCCCTTACCAACTGATTATAAATTAGAGCCTTATAACTAGTCCAATTATCATACCATAGAGAGATTATATCCCTTGCCCCTATTTTACATGTGACATGATGTTGTACTTTTTCCCTTATCTTGAGAATTTGGTTGAAGAACCAATAGTAGCTATCTTTAATTCTTATTGCCCAATCCCTAGTATTTTTTTCTATTAGAGGAAGACATTCTCTAAATCTTAGTCTCCTGGAAGGGATAGGAATGCCTAAATACAGAAGAGAAGGGTCTTGCATTTTCATTCCAGTAACTTGTGACAAAGAATTTGAGAGGTGAGATACACTTCTGGACAATAAGAAATAGCTTTTCTGAAAATTGATACTTAATCCAGAAAACTCCTTAAAACTTTGTAGAGCACTAATCAGTAGTGAAAAGAAAGGAGTATTGGCCTTACTCAAGAGAATAAGATCATCTGTAAAGTAAAAAGCTAGTTAGGGGAATCAACTTACATTTAGAATGATATCTAAAGTTGGGGGCAGTTGAAATTTTGTGTTTCAGCAGAAGGGTGAGAACTTCTATACAAATAAGGAGCAGGTAAGGAGAAAGAAGATTCCCTTGCCTAAGTCCTCTTTTTTCTTTAAACATCTCTGTTGGACTTCCATTAATCAATATCTCGTAACTTCCATAGTTTGATAAACTTTTGAGGAAATCATTTGATAAACCATTTGATAAACCATTTGAGGAAATCATTTGATAAACTTTTGATAAACCATTTGATAAACTTTTGAGGAAATCTCATAACTTCCATAGTTTGTAGCAAGAAACTCTAGTTAACATTATCAAAAGTTTTTTATAGATCCATTTTAACAATACAGTTTTAAGGGCTTTTACTTTGACTATACCCTTTCAAAAGCTCTTGCAATATAAGGATATTATCTCCAATATGTCTTCTGCTTATAAATGCCCCTTGATTCTCACTGATGAGGAAGTGAAGAACAACTTTTAGCCTATTTGCCAAAACTTTGACCATGATCTTATGAAGAAAATTTGTACATGAGATAGGTATGAAATCACTCTAAGTTGTCGGTTAGAACTCTTGGGAACTAAACACAAAAAAGTTCTATTAATCTCCTTAAGCAATACTCTATTTTTGAAAAACTCCTATATAACATCTTTAATGAATCTCCCTATTTTATCCCAAGTTTTTTTGAAAGAACAGACCATTCAATCCATCTGGACCTGGGGCCTTTGACCCATTCATGTTAAACACCACCTTCTCTATGTCTTGATCTGTGATAGGTCTAATTAGCAAAGAGGCCTCTTGTTCAGGGATCTTGGCTGTGAAAAATTGCCTAAGATCCACTCCATTTCTTGCAGTAATACCTTCTATGCCTAGGAGATTTAGAAAAATTTCCTAGCTTCCTTAGCAATCTCAACTTGCCCAAATAAAGTTTCCCCAGATTCAGATTTTATGGTGGTGATTCTATTGACATTTCTTCTAATTGTCACTGTATTGAAGAAAAATTTAGTATATTTATCCCTATTATCGATCGAATTAATTCTAGCCTACTGCTTTAATAAGGAACAATGATTATCCACCATTTGCATAAAGCTATTAAGAGCTTTCCTCTCCTTAGTAGCTAGAGTGCAATCATTTGGGTTAGCTGCCAGAGATTTTGGATTACCGAAAGATTGCTTCTTGTTGCTTCTATCTTCTTTTTGGTATTATGTCCTCTCTTTACATTTAACACCTTCAATTTCTGTTTTATAGCCTTAAGCTTTTGCAAACAAATAAACTGCTTAGTATCATATGTCTCAAACTCCAATCCCTTAGATTTAGCTTCATGAAAGCCCTCCACATTAACCATAAAGTTGTTGAATCTGAAAGGTTGGTTAATACTAACTTTTTAAACAAGTTATCCACTTTGATAGGAGTATGATCAGAAATTTCAGGGTCAAAAAAATGGCTTTACTCTCTGGAAAAGTATTTAACCAATCCACTTCACCATGACTCTATCTAACTTTTTTTGAATGAACTAGTTTGAGCTTTGTTTGTTAGACCAAGTGAACCTACAACCTTTGGATTTTAAATATGTTAATTCCACATTCTGTATATAATCAAACATATCCTAGTTGTATTTGAGTAAATTATACTTCCCTTATACCTCTGACATGTATAGAGTGGAGATGCTTTTAGTCTTTGAAGAGAAGTCCATAACTCAGCTCTTTTAAAAGTTGTATTAAAACCATAGACAAAGGTAGCTAAAGCATAAGAGTTTTTCATTTTGAAGATAAGCTTTGTATGGATGAATTGCTCGTTGGTTTCTAGTTCTTCAACCTATAGAAATTCCCCATCATAAACAATAATAATTCTTCCATAGGCATGACAAAGGTGGCTTATGAGGAACTTCCATTTGCTACTAAAACAACTTAATTTATTCATATTTTCTACTCTAAATTTGGTTTCCAGTAGACAAAATAACGTTGGCTTTTCATTCAAAACAAAATCCCTTACAACATTAAGCTTAGAAGGGTTGTTTATTCCCTTAACATTCTAGACTATAAGAATCATATAAGATTTCTTTTTTCCTTTGGGGCCTTTCCTATTGGTCTTGTTGCTATTCCTAGTTATCACTTGTTCAAACTATTCCTCTTGAGTAACTCCAATCTTATGATCTTCCAATAGCTATTGAGAACCCTCATTTTCCTGTATGCCAGGCTCTTTATTGCAAGGATTGTTCTCGCTATCTTGTTTTTCATTTCCCCTCTGGTTCACTAACAGATTACTTGCATCACTTAACATTTGCTGCTGAAGTTCCAATGGTTGAACTGAGTCTGGAATGTTATCAATTTGGTCACTCTCATCTTTATTAAGTGGTGCACCGTCGACCTTAGCAATACTCCTATAGCCTTCATGGTTTCCTATCAAGTTTTTTGTTTCCACCGACATTTTGTTATCTTCTTAATTGACCTTCTCTATTCCCATCACCTACCAATAGTATCCTCTTATGAAAACTTTCCTTGTTGGTTTCCATGCTTGTCCTTGTGCTTTTAGGGAAGGTTTCCATTAATATATAACTAACGCTTTGTCTTCTCTAAGAGAATGCCCATCTACCAGCCTTAGAATTGCAATGTTGTCTTTTATTTCCTTAGAAATATTCATACTCACACATAATCTAGCAAATTCAACACGTTTCCTCAAAGCAGTGTTTTCATCCATACAAATTGGTTTTCCCAAATAACTAGCTAGCTTACTAAAACCTTTAGTCATCTAATATTCCAAAGGAATATTATGTACATTCACCCATAGAGGAATATTTTTCAATTTGATTTTCTTTCATTCCATTCCCGACTGCCAATTTTGAAGAAATGAAGGAAATTAAGAGATGTACCAAAGGCCTTCTTCTATTATCATTTGAGCTTCAGTTTTAGAGAAGAAGGTAAAGATTAAGTTATCTTCCTTAGTTAGTATTGCCTCCAATAAGCCTCTGCCTTTCCAATTTCTCTGGGTCCATGCTTGTATCACAAGAAAAATAGGATGTTTATCTATAAAAAAATCCAATAAGTGCAGCATCCCATTTCCTTGCTCCTTCTTGTAGAATGACAAGGTTTGGAGCCACCATTAGCTTGCCTTCAATCTTAACTGGTGGACTGTAGAACAAGGAAGACTTCGAATTGTCACCCCCAACTTGTTTCATGTCTTTCGAGCTACTTTTTGCTGTTGATACACACTACTATTGGAGATGAGGTGTTTAGGGGTAGGACAAGTGGTAGGGCAGAGGCTAGGGGTAGGGCAGGCTGAATTGTAGAGGGGGGTGGAGAATGAGGTTTAAAAGTATTAACAGGTTGAGTTGGAGTTGAAGAAGGAGAAGAGGAAGAGGAAAAGGTTGAGAGTAGAGGTGGAAAGTCTGTCTCCATTATATAGAGGTGGAAATTCTATCTCCATTATGTAGATTAATAGGTGTTTGATGTTGTTTGGTTTTGCAGGTAAGGATCACAAAGGAAGATTAAGGCCAGAAGGAACAACAAAAGAAAGTTTGCTATTAGAAATGAAGCAAGGATTATAATTGGGGAAGAAATTTTAAGGAGAAGAGGATTGAATGGTGCAGATATAGGGTTAGGGTTGGTTGGTGAGGACGAAAGGTTTAGAGAGATATATGAGTTTCTCTCTCATCCCCATTGTGTTTTGTTGAGTGATCATAATGAGTTGTTAGATGTCATTTTAGATATATGGATATAAATTATTTAATTAGAGAATTAAAGATGAATTAAATAAGTTTAATTTATCTAATTCTAAATATGATTTAGGGTTATAATTTATTCATTGCTAACATATTTGAGAATCTAATAGGTCAAACACAAAGAATGTGTTGAAGAGAGAAAAGTTGTTTTAATCAAGTTGAATTTGATTACAAAGTTTGAAAATCTTTATGATTAAATATGAAAAATTTAATAAATAAGGACCAATATGAGATATTGAATCTTATTTAGGCCCAATTGGTATTTAAATTAGAATTAATTGTAATTAGAATTAATTGTAATTAGAATTAAAATTTAACTGAAATTAGAATTTTATTTCAATTAAATTACTAAAAAGGTCTAAACCCTATTATAGATAAGCTTAGACTTTAAGGAGATAGCACTTCTTGCCTAATCATCTCTATAATAGTAGTAAATTTCTCTTATCACGTTTTATCGATATCGTTTACAGCCAAACATTTGTGTAGTTACAATAGTTAAGATGAGTTAGTTTAAAAAATCATTTGGGAGAAATGACAAGAAAAGGATTTAGCTCCATAATTAGGTACAAATTATGATTCACATTTTATTATATTTTGTGTATTAATCATGCTATGGATTTTAAGCAATCCTCGCTTTCAAAAAATCAAACAAAAATATTGCGAGTTAATTTCATTGAGAAATTAGATCCCACCTTTAATTTTCTAACACCTATTTTTTAGATAAAGATTAGAGATACATGAAAATTTATTTTTCCTTTAAATATCTCTTTCTCTAAGTTAGTTTAAAATATTACTATGTTAAGACTTAAGACAAACTAACTTTGTTTTATGGAGTTTAAAAATGAACAATGCAAGTGATTCGTTGACTCTAAATGAGAGACACTTAAATCTATCTACCAATTAGTTAGAGTGGTGATCAAATTTAACTTCTTAACATTTGTGTTACATAACTAAAATAGCTATCCCCATTTGTAGATCATGTTATATCGAAATTTAGACTTGAGCTCAACTTATAGACATGAAAAAGGAGTGTTAACTAGTAAGATTACACTCCTAACCTGTTAAATAATTTTTTCACAAAACATGTTAAGTTTCAAATATGTTAACTCAAACTTCCTTCGCAAAAGAGAACCTAGGAATTTGATGTAAAATTATTAAATGCTATACCCTTATTTAGTGTTAAAACTGATATCAATAGAATTATGTAAACTTCATTCTTGCTTAAATGGTTTACAACTAAAGTTTTAATCCCTTCTCTCCTCACATTCCTTCAATCTAGAAAAATAAAAGACAACCAGATACTATCATTATTTTTATACCTCCTGCTATTATCCACTCCACATCACTGAGTAAATCCAAAAGTAATTTATGATTCAATTATTCTGAAAATTCTATGCCTTTAATTTGGAAGAGTGACTCATGATCATATAAATTAAGAGTCACAGTTAAAAATAACATATAAGATATATTTTTCCAAGAGTTGTCACCTAATGAATCTATGAGTCACATGAGATGTAATTGATAAGGATGATATTTACCTAGTTCAAGTTTAGTTAATTTAATGAGTATCTCAAGATCAATTAAATTCAAATGGGATCCTAGGCCACTAGAGATATTAGATTAATGTTTTCGAATAATAGCGAGGACTGTTATTTCGAATAAAATAGTGAGAGTAACCAAATATATGATTAAAGTCCTAATATTATTTGGATATCATGGTATATAATCAACTACTTTCTTTTTTTATATATATATTTTATTTTGAGTTGAAATTGTGTTTGTTTAGTATATCTGATACTAAGAGTTAGTGAACCAAATTCTTAGACACATGTTACGTTTCAGAAGATTTCTCAAAGATACAAAAGAAAATTTTTATGTCGATTATACAATTTTACTATTAATCCCTATTGAGGATTTGGTGACAAAGTTTTAGAGATATATCAATAACACATAAATGACATAATGTAATGACATTCTGAGTTAACTAATATCTTATAAACTTAATAGCCTTATATAAGATGTGTGTCAACACTATGATAGCATGATGTAAGAAGTTACATAGAGTAGAGCTAAAAGTATAGTATCTTAATGGAATTATTCTGCTCAGTTTAGCTTACTAAAAGCATAAATATGGATTATAATTAAAGGTATTTGCTATAGTATGATAGTAGTTGTCATTAGAAGAAAAATTAATTGCAAGATTTTTCTTGTCAAAACATACATACATACGTACATACGTACATACATACATACATACATATACATACATACATACACATATTCTATAACGATAAAAATATTTTTATCTTTTTTATCTTATTGATAGTTTTATCTTATTAATATAAATGGATTTGATAGAAATTGATATAAGATAGATAGAAAAAATCAAGTGAGTAAATGAAAGAAGTACGTCTCGAAATATAAAAATGGGGGTATTTGTAATATCCCGGTACCAGTGGGAAGGGTAAAATAGGAAATATGGGTGTTTCATGAGAGATGGGAAATGCATTTGCATGTCCATGCATATAGTGACATACATATATCGTGAAAAATGAATTTAGTGCACATGAAATTTTTGTACATGCATACATTGACTTTCCCGGTCTATTTGGTTATAACTGTAATTGGTTGAGAATTTCGAGAATTATGGGTTATTGATCTTGAAAAATTATT
>JAOTBA010000002.1:20767288-20781584 GCA_025629845.1 Erythroxylum squamatum | reverse complement strand
ATTCAAAAGATCATTGGAGTTTGTCCTCAGGTGCTCTCTCTATCTTTATATACAGACTTATGAGTGCATTGTGCATTAACATACTTTTCTGCATGATAGTGTGCCTTTGTCAGTTGCAGTTGTCAACAGGATGCAAGCATTATTTTGTCCTCTCCAAACTCTTAAATACATAGTTTGTTTTATACTGTGCCTGACTCTTGTTTTATTCCTTAGTTTGATAGTCTTTGGGATGCATTGTCTGGTGATGAGCACCTCCACCTCTTTGCCAATATCAAAGGTCTGCCCCCAAATTCAATCAATTTGGTAGGTACCAGATGCAACTATTATTGGAATTCTCAATGTTTTTTCTTACCACCGACTTAAGGTTAACCATCGTCTGGGCAAATGTATTTGGATGTTATAATAATTTGGATGTGTTGAGTATACCATTATTTAATGAGGGTGGAGTGATGCAATATATAGAATGCTGATGTTGTTTGCAAAATGAATGTTGTTGTTTTGTGTTATTCTTTTCTCTTATATATTTATGTTATTGATCTACTGTCGTGAAGTGGATTGCTTCCCGCCAACAATGGGTTCCCACTTTATCATCTGCATTTGGGCTCTTCTGATTTTTACTTACAAAGTTTTGCTCTGTCTTAGAGAAAAACTTCTGACAAGCAGACTAAATCAAAGTCAAGGAATTCGCAGAGGATGAATGAACCAACTTCCATTAACAATGAATTGGATGATTCTTTTCCAAGCGCAGATCAACCATTGCAGAGATCCAAGAGGCCAAGGAGACCAACAAAGAGTGTAAATGAAAATCTTGAACTAGCATATACTGCAGCACCCTTAGTAGATTCATCTCAGAGCCAATACCCTTCCTATGAGTGAGTTTGCCTTAAACAAGCTAACTTGATCATGAAAACATGAAGTGAATATATTGAAAGTATCATACGGTGGATTACATGGACATCTTAACTGGAGAATAAGAAATTGTATGAATTAGAAATGATAAGAACTTGTAATTTTCAAAAGAATACCTACCATGTAATTGTTCCCTTATCATATCTATTGATCCTATGAAATATGCAAAATATGTTTAATGCTTCTAAAAAAATATTGATTTTTCATAATTAATTTATATTATTAGCTAATTGTTATCACACTTTATAAGTGTATTATGACATGTTTGCGAATTACAATTAAATAATACATTATCTGCAGGTATGAAATTCTTGTGATACATGAATAATTATTAAAATTAATGATATACTAAAAATTTGAAGAATTATTAAATAAATAAAATTCATAAATAATATTGAATAGTTATTAAACAAATAAGATTAAAAAATTGTATTTTAAAAAATAATTATTAAAATTAAAAAATTATTAAATTAATTTGATTTTCGAAAAATGGAAAAATAAAAAATAATACAAATAATAATAGAAACGTCGCCGAAGACATTCCGCGACGTTTCAAGAAAAACGTCGCAGATTGTTTAACATTCAGTAACTTTTTTTTAAACATCGTGGAATGTCAATATTTTCTGTGACATTTTTCATAAAATATCGCAGATACCTTTTGCCTACACCACATTCTGCGACATTTTTTGTGATGTTTTTTAAAACGTCGCAAATGTTCTTCTGCGATGTTTTAGGACCTTTGTGCTATCCGATCTGAAAATGGACATGGAGGTTAAAAAATAAATTTTAAATGGATACTGAAAAATGGATTTGGATATGAGTCTAGTGATAAGTCGAATTGATGGATACTCATATCCTACCCATTTTTTGCTAACTCTTTTTTCTATTTTTTAATATTTATAGTTAAATATAATAAAATATTAATATTTTTTGAAAAGAAACAGTTTTAAAATTCTCACTTTACTCTTCAGTCCTCACCTTTTTCATCATATTTTATTTTCTTATAGGATGATAATAATGCAAATAATATAGAGATGGAGTTTTAAATGTTGTGGAGTTCACGCAGAGACAATTTGAAGCTTTGGATATTTCAATCTTTGTTCCAGTTCTTGATTATAAAAAATACATGTTGTCTTTGTACTAGACATTATGATTTTTATTATTCCAATTTTATAGTTTTTAAAACATACAAATCAAAATCTTGACTTATTATTATTAAAGTAATTTTGATTTGAAGCATTCGCATAAATATGCTCTTTATATTTTCTATTTAGAAATTATATTTTTATGTACTATACAACCCAATGGGTATCTAAAAACCCGAACAATTTAATGGATTTGGATATGCGTAATAAATCGTAAAAATCGATGAATATGGATATGGATATAGATATGAGTTAAGTCATAAAAAATAGATATGGATAGAGTAATATCCGAATCGAACCCTACCTATTACTTTACCTAGTCGACGGTGATATTCAAGATGCTGAAAGCATCGTTTTGTATATACTTCTTTAAAATATGCTTGTTAAAAGATTTGGCCTTTTGGTTTCTGCATGGAGATGCTTGTAGTGCGGGTGGCTTGTTAAATTTATGGCTTAATATAGTAATTGTCGTCGGTGGCTTGTTAAATTTGTGATTTTTTATTAGGTTCAAGTCTATAAACGAAATTAATTAATTATGTTAAAGTGTAAACTTTAAAGTGAGTTAATTAATTATTATTAATTAACTATATTCCTAATTGAACATGTAAGATTATTTGGTTATAAAATTTAGAGATAAATTAATATTTAAATTTTAAATTTATGAATTTGTTTATTTACTTAAGAATCAGGCCTAAATTATATAAACTAGTGTGATTTTTTTATTTCATTATATCTAAACTTGCGTTACTAGTTTCCTAAATCAATTAATATTACACTAGATTAAAAGGATTCAATTGTATACAAACATTAAAGTTTAAGGAACATTATATATATATGTGTGTGGTTCATCTTTATGATTTATAAAGGAAAACTAGAAAGAATGATATAATGAAAATCAAAATTTTAATATCGACAAAAAAGCTAAAAAGTTGTGAGTTTATAGTTGAATTATGTAATCATACAAAATAAGTTATAGTTGTAAGTTTATGGTCGAATTATTTAATATGACAAAATAGGTTATAAATGTGACTTTATGGTTGAATTATGTAATCACATTAAATGGGTTATAGTTGTATGTTTATTGTTAAATTATGTAATCACACAAAATGAATTATAGTTGTGAAAGTACAGTAATCAATGGATTTTTTAATATTTGTTTTAAGAAATATCAGAATTAATATATATACCTTTAGAATGTTTGGGTTAAGAAGTATTAGAATTTCTTAGATATAATGTGCTTAAGCCTTGAATTTTCTTAAAGAATCATTTATATAAGTTAATAAAGTTAACTTACATTTCTATATCATATAATTGTTGAGAAGTTGATGTTGCTCTATTTCTTCTCATTATTTTACATAAATTATTCCACAATTTTCATCTCACTAGTTGTTGGTAATAACGATTCTTGAACTATTGACTTTGAGTATAAGATATATGTATATTTTTAAAGTTTAATTTATGTGTATGTTTTTCGAATCTAAGTTGTTTTTGTGTTTATTTTGAGTTGAGCAGTACACATTTTTTCTATAACAGTTTATAATGAAGTTATTAATTTAATTTTGACAAGTGTCTTCATTCAATTTTACAGATAAATGGAGGAAAGTTCAAGGGCTCCTAATAATTCATTTGCTTCAGGAAAATTCAATGATTCAGCTTGGAATCACGTTAAATTGGTTCCTGGAATGAGTTTTTATTTAAACAAACATTTGAAAGGTGGGGAAATCACCAAATTAAAGAAGCATTTATATAGGATCAAAGGTGATGACCTTGTAAGAAAGTTTGCTATGGGTGAAATGGTGAATGAAAACTTTGCTTTAAAACTATCAATATGAGAAAGATAAAAGGCAATGACTGAATTGCGAAATTGGTAGTGGAGTTTTTTTTTTCCTGGTGGTTAGGATGATCATGAGGATGTTGAAGGTAGTTTTCCTATCTAACTCACCTTATGTGAGAAAAAGAAAAAGACAAATGTCTAAACTTTTTTTTACCATCAACAACTCCTAAAGCTCAACCTTCAATCTGTAGTGCCTTATAATCTAAAAAAGCGACTCATAATATGGACACGGCAATGTCTAAATGGTAGTATGATTAAGGTATATCATTCAATGCTAACCAGTCTTATTATTATCACCTTATAGTGGATGTTATTGCCTCTTATAGTCTAGGATATGAAGATCCTTTAGTTAATAAATATGGAGCAAAACTTTTGAGTAACTCTATTTATGAAGTACACATTTATTTGGATTAAAGAAGAATGACTTAGGCAACTTATGGTTGTTCAATCATGTGTAATAATTGGAAAAATTGAAGACATGAGCCTATCATCAATTTTTTTTGGTTTATTATATCAAAGAGACAATGTTTTTGAAACCTATTGATGCATCTGGTCTTGTTAGAAATGATGATACTCTATTTTAGATATTTGATGAAGTTATGAATAAAGTTGAGCCAGAAAATATTGTTCAGTTCATTACTAATAATGAATCTGCTTACAACGTAGTTGAAAAGGAATAGATTGGAATAAAAAAGATTGAATGACTTGGTCTTCGTTCAATACAATTTAAGGCTTCGAGAAAGATATGTTATTATCATTGTTAAGTTGAATATAAGGTAATTGATTCATTTAATTTAAACTAAGTAATACAAATGTGCAAACATTACAATGGAAGGAAACTAGGTAACTAATAACATTCTGCTATACATTATATCGTCTAGAAGACCTTTAACTTTACGTGAAAGGAAACTATATATGTAAAATCATCTGCAAATGCCAATTGTCTCATCTTATGGAGATATTTCCTTTTATTTCTTCAATTAGAGTGTGTTCTTTCTTGAATATCAAATTGTTCCTGGTACTTTATATTATTGATATGATTATCCTTAGTCCAATTTTGAAAACTTTCTTGTCCCATTTAGAGTTTAGTTTAAGTGTATTTGCCCAATTAATAATCTATGACCAGCCTGCAAAAGTTGATGAGATGCTAAATAGGTCCAAGTGGATGAGCCATAGACTTTTGGAGTAAGAGCATTCAAAGAATAAGTCGGAATGGCTTTCCTAAGCTTATCTATATAGTACACACATTCTGGACTCTATTTCAAACTTGATCCTGTCTTTAGTTTTAAGCTTCTAAAGCATTACAAATCATAAGTGGAAGGAGAATGATGGTGGAATTATTGAGTCCCAAATTAATTTAAACAAATTAATTCTCTTCCCGACACCTTGTATTAGTTTCTTGTATGAAGAAGTAGTGAATGTCTTAGTGGCTTTTTGTAAGGACCCAATATATACTTTAGAAGCATTATAGTATGTCCAAGGTATATTAAGAAGTGAACATAAAGAATTAAGTATATCTAAGCATAGTAAGGGACATAATGGTAATTGATTTAAAGGACATGGGTGAATTGGTAATTTCTTCATTTAGGCATGAGTATGAATAATTATATGTGAGTTATGACTAGAATAAAATCAATTAATGACTTTATATGCCAATGTAAGAATTAAAGGAAGAAGAAGGAACAATATGTAATTTTGTCAAAAATCGACATATGGACCAATGTGATTGAAACATTTGTGTAAGACTAGAAACTTCTTGAAGTGGAGAGAGGGACATGTATGGAGTGTTTTAACTCCATAATTTTCTCTTCTCACCTCCTTTCCATTCCTTCTTCTTAATCACTTCATTTTGCATAAGGAATCAAGTTAATCCTAGGTGAAAATAAAGTTGGTGAATCAAGCCAAGTCAAAGGAGAAGAGAAGGAAGAGTACTAAAAGAAGAGCTAATCGGCAAATTTCAAGGTTTGAGATTCCACTTAGTTAATTTATGTATTTGTGTATATTTAAATGTGTATAAAAATTGATATGGTCATAGAATAGTTTCTAAAATAGTGATTTGGTGTTACTTTGCATGAATTGAATATGACAAGAGAGAGTCATGTTTAGTGAAATTTTGTCTTAGGTTCTCGGTTCACTAGAACCAGTCCGATTGTTTTGGATATGAATCGGCCTACAGACCTCCAAATTAGGTGATTTCAATTGGAATTGAACTTAAGACATATAACTAAGATTCTCTAGAAGAGAAATGAACCTAATTATGGCTGTATGATATTGGAAATTGAGATAAAAAAATGATGACCAGATGTTGCCCCTTTATTGGAGCAGCTTGTGATGTTTTGTACTTTTCTCATGACTTAGAAGTCCAAATGGCCTAATCTTTGATGATATGGAAATTAAAGACATAGGGATGTTAGAATTATAAACTTATTTTTTGTAAAATCAAATATTTAAAATCTAAAATTTTATGAAAATATTCAAAGAAATACTAAGATATAATACTTATGTTTTTATAATTTTTTTAAGATCATGCTCTTATAAGTTATTTTATATATAAACAGCTAATACTAAACAACTAACTTTATCAAACATCTTTAATAAATAGTTGATATTATCTGCTGATCAAATCAGCTGATATAATTAGCTATTAACTAACTGCTGATGAAATCAGTTAACAGTTAATGTAATTAACTGATTGCCAAACAGAGCCTAATTAACTCATGTTTGACTGGTAAAGAAATTGTAAAGAAAAAAAAGGTACCAGTGACTCCTCGTATATATAGGGTACAAGGATGGATAAAGATAAATCCTCTTTATCAATTGAGATTAAAGGACTTGTTACCTCCTTCTTGAGCAGTTAAAAATGCCTAAGAGTTTCGTATAATTTTGTTTGTATGAGAGAACAGTTTGAATATCAAGAAGACGTGAAGTGAAATTGCTGGACTATCATCATATAGAAGGACGAGGAGGAGCATCTTAAAGGCAATTGTTAAATTTCACTGACTTACCACGCGGAGTAGAAATATTTGGCCCACTCTAGCTTCTTCCTTGCAAACCTGCTACATTGTGTCACTCAAACCAAAAGTTCAGATGTATTTTATAGACGACATAACCAGTGCACCAATGCCTGTTGAACAGACGTCACCATCTATCTCCAACTGGGCCTGCCAGATAAATATTACATAAAAGGGCTAGACACGCATTAACGACTCTGATGTAGACTTGGTGGCCGGTTAACACCGTAAGATGAAATGCCCACCAAGGATCTGGATCTCAAATGTACTGGATCAACTGCCCTGCTCTGCTCTGCTCACTCACAAGTCAACTAATATAGAAAATTAAATAAAAACAAAAATCCTCCGAACAACTTGTCAACTCACATTCTCTGTCCAGAAAAGGATTGGTAACGACATAGAAGGATTATGCAAAGATTGAATCCAAAATGCTGCTTCAACTATGGCTTTTGGTATTGCACTTAGCTCTCTCTACTGCTCTAGCTAAACCAGGTCAGTATTGTCGAGCTCTTTTCTTTTGTCTTATCTTCGGAAATCCTCATCTGGAATTACTATCCATCGTCGAATTGGGGGATTGCTTTATCATGGCCGTTAATGAGGAGCCTAAGCAATTGGTGTGGTGGAAAAGGACTGATAGAAGTTTGCTTCTTTTTTCCTAGAACTGTTTCTGTTACGTGATTAAATTATGCTTATTAACATGTTCGATCTGTTTGGTTTGGAGGAAACTATGGGAAAGTATAGAAATTAGTGTAGCTTAGTTTGCTTCATTAACTGCCATTTGACCATACTACAATTGGTAAAACCGAAGAAACACACAGTCATACAGATTTTAGCTGCACTAATTCTGGTTTAATTGTTTTCTGGAAACGTGAACATAAAAGTGGAGTGAGTTTCAATATTATACAGCTAACAGAACGAGAGCTCACGCATATAAAAGTTTGCATAGTGAGGAAGGAGGCAGTTAAGAAAAGACTATTATATTCTTCTTTCCAAGTTTTACCATTAAGTCTTACTTCCCAAAAAAAAAAAAAGTAAAAGTAATAATAGTTAACTTAAGGGATGATTTTTAGTATTGGCTTTGCACTTGCTATTGATTCTTTAATAATATGAAAGGAAATGTTTCAAATTTATTATCTACTCTTTCGTTTCAGAAAACCATAAGAAGCAAACAAAGTGATCTTACATTAGTTCTATTGGTATTTTGGCTGATTAATCCCAGGGACACTCTAAGCTTATTGGGCCATGCCTTTAGTGATTTCTGATGTGGTCAAATATAGGTTGGTTGAAGTGTGGAAAACAGGTATAGCTTAGTCAACCACCTTTGGGGGTTACAAAGAACATCTGTGTAATAAGTAGAACATGTTGCAGTGCTTCACCGTTATTAACTTGGTGAAGAACCATAGTCTTTGCTACATCGAAGGTGGAGATTACTTAAATGCTGTGATTTAGCTGTTGTTACTTAATTGTTGTGATTTAGCTGTTGTTTCTATAGAGCTCATGGAATTTGTTGCATTAATGCAGCACCCTGGGTTATGCGCATAAGTTGTGGATCACGTGTAAATGTCCACTCCCCACCATCCAATACACTTTGGTACAAGGATTTTGCTTATACTGGAGGGGTTCCAACAAATGCAACCCTTCCTAGCTTTGTTTCTCCACGGCTTACATCACTGCGCTATTTCCCTCTGTCAGAAGGTCCCAATAACTGCTATAATATTAAAAGAGTGCCAAAAGGACACTATGCTGTGAGAGCCTTCTATGGATTAGTGGCACAGCCTAACCTCAATGATGAGCCTCTATTTGACATTTCGGTTGAAGGCACACAAATTTATTCTTTGAAATCTGGTTGGAGTAATCATGATGATCAAGTGTTTACTGAAGCTCTTGTCTTTCTCACTGATGGCACAGCTTCTATCTGTTTCCACAGCACTGGTCATGGCGATCCAGCTATCCTTTCTATAGAACTTCTTCAGGTTGATGATAGAGCTTACTATTTTGTCCCTGGATGGGGTGAAGGGATGGTACTCAGAACAGCAGCAAGACTAAGTTGTGGCAATACAAAGTCTAAGTTTGATGCAGATTACAGTGGGGATCACTGGGGTGGGGATAGATTTTGGAATTCCATTCAAACTTTTGGTTTGGGTTCTGATCAAATGATAAACACTACAAGAAGAATTCAGCAGGCTTCAACTGCACCAAACTTTTACCCAGAAGCTCTTTACCAAACTGCTCTTATTAGCACAGACAGTCAACCCGATTTAACATACACAATTGATGTAGACCCTAACAGAAACTATTCAATTTGGATGCACTTTGCTGAGATTGATAGTAACATTACTGGAGTGAAACAAAGGATCTTCGACATATTAATTAATGGTGGTATTGTGTTTGAAGGAGTGGATGTTGCCCAAATGAGTGGAGATCGTTACAAAGCTCTTGTACTTAACTCGACAGTTGCTGTCAACGGGAGGACCTTAACAATAACCTTGCATCCTAAAGAAGGCAATCATGCCATAATTAATGCCATTGAGGTCTTTGAAGTAGTTATAGCTGAGTCCAAAACCTTTTTGGAAGAAGGTAAATCTTTTTCATTTTCATTTGCCTAACCATCCTCTCTGCCAGTCTACCTCAATTATGAAATGTAATTACATTTGACTTTTTGATTGGAATTTTTAAAGAAAAAATATGGTGTTTAGACATTCAAATGCTAATAAAAGGTACATTACTGGTGATTTAATATAATTGTATTTTCACAGTTGGGGCATTACAGACACTAAGGAGTGCATTGGCCCTTCCTCTTCGATTTGGGTGGAATGGTGATCCGTGTGTTCCCCAACAACATCCATGGAGTGGGGTGGATTGCCAGCTTGATAGAGCTAGCGGCAAATGGTTTATTGATGGACTGTAATTTCTTATCTCTTTGATTTTTTCTTTATGTTTACCCCAAAAAAAAAGTTGCCACGCCTGATAAACCATCCTTTTTGCATTAAAGTCATTTCATTGTATAATGCAAAGATATGAAATTTTTTTTGCTTAACATTAGTGCTAGGTTTGGGATACCTCTTTGGTTATAAGGCATTTTGATTTTGTAGACTTTTTTTACATTCAAGTATGACTTGATAGTAATATTAAGTTAAATTTTTATGCATATCATGATAAAATTTCTTCTCTACAATGCGTTTCATTTAATGATCAGTGGGCTTGACAATCAAGATTTGAGGGGCTTGTTACCGAATGACATATCCAGACTTCATAATTTACAGAGCTTGTAAGTTTCTACACATCAACACCTATCTTACGCTGGAATCTTTGTCAGATTTAAGTATTGGATGATTGCAAACGTAATAGCTTTCTATGTGATTTATTTGTCTGATGCTGACTACAGAAACTTGAGTGGTAACGGCATTCATGGATCCATTCCATCATCAATTGGAACAGTAACTACTTTGGAATTTCTGTAAGTCCCTCATATTTGTTTGTCCAATTACCACTTTTATATCTTGAATAGATTTTAGTTATTGATTTGTGTTGTTCTACTCACTTTTTATCATAATGAAAAGATCTTGAGAAATAATGGGTTTATCTTTTCTTTTTTTTGGTTGATGTGCTCTCTTTTTTCAAAGTATTCATAATTGCTAATGAAGTGTCAAAGCAGACCTAAATGACTTGATCAAGTCTGCCTTCAGAAGAGGCATCATATTGTTAACGGCCAAGTTTTGTCAACTATTCTTTTTACGCCTGCAGCTCTGACGTCAATCTTTCATATCCTTCCCTGAATCAATGAGATTGGATGTTCACCTTGACAAACTATGGTTTTTCAACTACTCACCTTTAAAGTCTAGCACCATTACATTAAACCAAACTCATGTAAATACCCAATTCTATATTTTCATTATTAATTTCTTGAGATAGGTATAATTTCATGCTATTCGGCATTGTAATTAGGTAGTTTAGTATAATACCCTGCCAATTTCTTTCTTTCTAGAAGAGCTAAGTTGGAAAAGAATGTAATAGAAGTCTGACATGAAATGAAACCAATTGAGTTGGTATTACTTACAAAAGTTGCAAAGAGATGGAGCTAAATTAGTAAAATAAAGGCTAATAATGAAGTACACTTTTATCCCCGACCACTAAACAATTTTGCAATTTCCATAAATTGTTTTAAATGTTCTGCAGATTCTAAAAGGCATCAAACTCAGTGCAGCTTAGACTAGGGATGAAAGAATTGTAGACTTTAGTATAATCCACAAAACACACCAGCAAGTTATTAAACCTTGCTTACAATATATCTGCCTGTACGGCGGTTTGCCAATGTCATATAAAAGAGCATTACTCTGCAATGCATGATTTATTATGTGGTAGTCTCACCCACAAGCACCATTCGATACATTCTTCACTAAGGAATGAAAAAGAGGAGTATGAAGGCTACTCAATTTTAGTGAAGGGTTTTAATGCTTTCAATGGATTTCCCTTTTTGATGATGAGGTCGAAATCCCCTGATCTCTCTCCCATCCTTCCATTTAAGACCCCATTCATCTCTGGGGCAGCATTATTCTACATCATAATTCACTAAAAGGGTGTTTATATGTTAGACCTTGTACCCAATTCCATCAATTAGAATATATGCATAATAGAGTTGACTATGTTTGTGGAAACTGCAAATTTGACTTAGTTGAAAATGATAACAAAAAGCTTGTGGAGACTTAAAAAGCCCATACAATATTGCAACAGTTAACAAAGGAGACACAAATTCTGGAAAAACAGGAACTGATAATCACTCGAACTTTCAAAAATCAAAATGGAAGATGAATAAACGTTTGTACCTGCCACAAACTTTAAAGTAATTAATCTGAAGAGCTCTCATGGTTGTTTGTGCGTAGGTTATTGGAGTGCTAGAATGAGAAAAGATGCTTACCTCCTCTTTCTTATTTTATTTGTTTTGCTTTTTTCCTTTGGAGATGGGAACGTTAAGATGGTTACCGCAAATCAAAAATATTTCCATAGAATTTAGGGCATGTTAAAACGGTGTAGCCACAGTTGTTAGTCACTGCCAATGTACGCTTAGAAAGATGACCAAGTTAATTTTGGATCAAATATTACAAGAATGAAATAGTTGATCATGTCTGATTAAATTACAGGGATCTTTCACACAATTTCTTCAATGGCCCAATTCCTGAAAGCCTTGGACAGTTGACATCATTGCAAAGGCTGTAAGATCTTCTTGCATAGCTGATAAATTAGTGGCATATAGTTAATGTTGAGTAGATGATATCTTATAATGCAGGTATCTCAACAGCAACTCTCTGTCTGGGAAAGTACCAGCTGCACTAGGAGGAAGGCTTTTACATAGAGCTAGCTTCAAGTATGATATTCGTGATACTTCTCTTTTTTACTGGTTTAATGGCAGTAGATATTAGTTAACTTTCTACATGGAATTTCATATGCCCATGTGAAGAAATAGGTTGATTTCCATCTAGGTTGGAAGGAAGGATCTTAAAGGACAGAGCGTGAGAATTTTAATCCTCAACAGGGTTGATTTTTTTTTTTTTCGAAGTATGTTGCAAAAGCAAATCGTTTTCCAAATTTGCAATTAGACAATGAAAGCTTGTTTCTTGTGTAATACAATAAATGGCACTTGTAACTGCTCAGATAATATATACTTGATGTGTATACTTACTGCGGCTGTGCAGTTTCACGGATAATGCAGGTCTTTGTGGTATACCTGGATTACCCACCTGTGGTCCTCACCTTTCTGCTGGTGCAATAGTTGGCATTGCTTTTGCTGCATCTGTGGGATTCCTCCTCCTTATCACCTGTTCAATGTGTTGGTGGAAAAGACGACAGAATATTCTCCGAGCACAGCAGATCGCAGGTAAGCACATTTGCAACAGTTTAGGAAACACAAGACAATAAATCAACTAACGTGTGTAGTTTCTGATGTGAGTATAAAAGACTTGCTTAATACCGAAAAGTAGCAATAGGAAGAAAGAAAAGAAGAAATTGTGCATGGGTGAAACTTTAAACAAATATTCACTTGATGAATACGGTCTAGCATTTAAATATTTACCTAAAACAACCCCTATAAGTTTATTGTCTCTTCATTTGTGAGTGAGCTACCTAGCTAGCTGGTGCAATAAATAGCTCTGAGGACCACTGACACAATTTAGGTGCCCTTCCTCATTTACTTTTACCTAACTGTGTACAGCAAGAGGTGCTCCATATGCAAAAGCAAGAACCCAGACGTCACATGATATCCAAATGACGAGGCATCATAATCATGGACATGCACGGACAGCTTCAGAAAATGGACCTAGCTTACTCTCATAATTATTCCATGATTGATGAAGTCCGTTTTGAAAGTTTTGGGCTTCTGGATTGTGGTCGTCTATTTCCAAACTGGAATTCTGTGAAACTGATAGATGATTCAACTGCCACAACTGGCGTCACCTAAGTGTCTGATTCATTTTAATAGTTCTTTGGCGAGTTGAAAAGTTCAGAATTGTTTTTCTAAGATCGCGCACTTGATGCTTGCAATTGCTGCACGGACGTGTACAATGGCTTCAATTCTTTGGTCCATCCAGCCAAAGGCTTCTTGTAACAAATACATTAAAGGATTAATCCCAACTGTACTATAAATACAAGTTTGTTTTCTTTAGTTTCAAAGGAACCATGACATAAATTATCAGTTTCATTGCATCGTCCACCAGATCACCTTTTGGCTCTAGTCATCAAGTTCTTTGTATCTATCTATTCAGCTTCAATTATCCCTGTGTAGCACTTGTCTTAACGAGTTGTTTTTGAGTATCACACTTCAATAAAGACATTTTCTTAGAAGGTGAAAATGACGCTTCCGCCTTTGTTTAGGGGAGTAGTGAACAATAGCTAGGATTATATGTTTTACTTTTTTTTTTCTTTACATGGAGACTCGTCTGACAAAAGACTGACGATGGAGTATAGATTAAAAGCACTAGAGTTCTCTCAAGTCTTAGGAAGTCGAACTCATTGACAGAACGGAATAGTTGTTTTACAGCTGACGGAGGATTTGATGTTTTTCGTTTCACTTGCAAAGAAGTTAAAATGTGGGTGTAGTCGTAAGTTCAAAACCATTCGGAACTATTGATAAGAATAGAAGCGAAAAATGTGGTCGCAATCGAGTACCAGAGAGGTGATCCCCTGTCCATTTTCCCATGTACCAACTCTGTCCAATGCCATCTTAACCATCCACTTATGTGCAATCGAGTACCAGAGAGGTGATCCCCTGTCCATTTTCCCATGTACCAACTCAGTCCAATGTCATCTTAACCATCCACTTATGTGGGACTGGTAGAGTTAGGAGTATAAAGAAGAATAAACAACACAAATCCGATAATAAGTGGTGAACTTTTATTGATATATAG
>JAOTBA010000002.1:20755156-20767188 GCA_025629845.1 Erythroxylum squamatum | reverse complement strand
TCTACTATAAACCCGTATTGCATTCGTAGGCTGGCCCACTGTGTCATCTATAGCCGAGGATGGGCCTCCCTTAACAGGGACCCACATGAGTGGATGGTTAAGATGGCATTGGACAGAGTTGGTACATGGGAAAATGGACAGGGGATTTGGGGGGCGAGTACCAAGTTACTCACTTGACAATGCCTAGTAACTTTAGACTATATATTAATTATTGTTTGGAAGGGATGGAAGATTCATAATGTAATACAGTGAAATTTTATTTGGATATAAGATTTATAATGTAATATAGTATAAAGTTGTTTATTATTTTACATTCTATCCTAAACCTCCTTAAATTGGAGGTTTTTTATTTTACTGTTTAGGAAGCAATGGGATGTAATATGAAACCTTCCTCTTCTATCTCATTCTATTATAAACCTTCCTCCCAAACGATAGAATAATATTACATTCTATTCCATTCCCATTCTATTATAAGCCTTCCTCCCAAACGATAGAATAATATTGCATTCTATTCCATTCCATTGATAAACCTTCAACCAAACATAGCATTAAACAGGCAGACAAATAAAGATCCAAGCTTTGTGGGGCCACAAACAAATTTGAAAAGCAGGAGTAAAGTAAAGAAAAAAAAAGAAATCTTTGAAGCCACGTGAACATGTGTCGGTCAAACAAATCCAAAGACTCATCTTGGTTCTATCTCCTACAACTCGGACACCACTTTGTGCCCTTCCAAGTCACCTCTAAAAACCAAACAGCTGTCACCTAATCATCACCGGTGCAGTTCCTCCTCTTCCTGCAACCTCTGCTCCTCTCTTCTCCTCTCTTGTCCTCTCCTTGAATAGGGATGACATCTCCCAAGCAGTGAATGTGATCTTCCAAAATGAATCGGACGGTAGATGAAGAAGGTGTTAAAATTTTAATATTAATTAAATTTTGACATAAATCCAGCCGATGATTACCCGTGATTGTGTGGGACCAAGCACCCCCTCCCCCCACTTTTTGTGCTCAAAAACACACTGTTCCATCTTTTTAAGACTTCGCTTCTCTTTTCTAAGGCTATGTTAAATTGGGTGGTTATTAATATAATGGAATGGAATATAATATTATTCCAACGTTTGGAATGAGGATTTATAATGAAATAGAATAAAATAGAATAGAAAGGGAAGGTTTCACATTACATCTCATTCCATCCTAAACAGCAAAAATAAGTTGCCTCCTATTTGGAAGGTTTAGGATATAATGTAAAATGATAAACAACATGTCATTATATTACATTATGAACCCTTCTTCCAAACAACATTTCATTATATTACATTATGAACCCTTCCATTTTTCCTAAATAACAACTTTCTAATATTACATCTATTTAAATTCCATTCTATTATAAATCATTCAATTTGATTTTATTCTATTAAAAACCTTACGTCTTATCAAATATCCCTAACCTTCTGTTGCTTTAAAGGCGTCTTCAAGAAAAGGACACTATAGAGTTATGCGAAAGCGACCATGCGGACGCTACGCGGCTGAGATACGTGACCCTTGGAAGAAAACTAGAGTTTAGTTGGAAACTTTCAACACCCCTGAGGAAGCTGCTCTCGCTTATGACAGTTCAGCTCGCTCCCTTCACGATGTCAAAGCTAAGACCAACTTCCCTCCAATCCCCGTATCCACTGGAAACCTCTCTTGACCTTAATCTCCCCTTCGATTACCACCCTCACTGGTCCTTCAAGCGATTGTCTTTCGGTGAGTTATTGCAAACTTGGGTTTTAAAGGAGATGAAGCTTAACGAAGATCCTTCTAACGGGTCTGTTTGTGTTATGGTTAGTGGAGCTCTGGTGCTAGAAAATGCTACATCTCCTTCGACTTCGTTTCTTAGGATGGTGCGACGTGGGTTGCCCATAGACTTGAATGAATGACCACCGTTGTGGCTGTGATTTTATTTGTTTGTGGTACTAACCTCTCGTTAATTTATCTTTCCTTTGGGGCATTTTATTTATTTATTTTCTAAATGATTGAAAACTAAGAAGTATATAATCAACCTTCTTACATTATATTTATAAAGGCGACTTGCTATTTGACAACACGAGCCTCTTTTATGGTTTTGGTAGAAACTGTGGAAGAAAACATGGTACGAGCAATCGATTCGAGGTTCATACAACCATCAAATTGAATATTATTGAATATATTCTGTTCATAATATGAAGGAAGCTAATAACTCAATAAAATTCATCCCAAACCAAACCTGAAAATGATTACTAAACATGTGTTTGGATTTAATATATATATGTTTATTTACTGTTTTGTATGTTAACTATCACAATAAATGGGGTGAACTGTGAAGAAGATGTAGAAAGCTTCAATTTGAATACCAATTGGAAACACATGTCAACATGCATATGTAGAAATTAATTGATGAGTAGTAGTGGTAGTACTTAGGGTATGTTTGGTTGGACGTAAGGCTTTTAATAGAATTGAATGGTTTATAATGAAATGGAATGTAAATAGATGTAATATTAGAAATTTGTTATTTGATAGGGATGGAAGGGTTTATAATGTAATATAGTGAAAAGTTGTTTATCATTTTACATTCCATCCTAAGGCTATATTTGGTTAGCTGTAAAGTTTTTAATGGAATGGAATAGAATGGAATGGAATGGTTTATAATAGAATGGAATGTAAATGGATGTAATATTATAAAATTGTTGTTTGGGAGGGATAGAAGGGTTCATAATGTAATATAGTGAAATGTTGTTTGAAAGAATGGTCTATAATGTAATCTAATGAAAATTTGTTTATCATTTTACATTCCATCCTAAAACCCCCAAATCGGAGGTTTCTCATTTTTATTGTTTAAGATGGAATGGGATGTAATATGAAACCCTCCTCTTCCATCCCATCCCATTCCATTTCATTATAAACCCTTCTCCCAAACAATGGAATAATATTACATACCATTTCATTCCATTAATAAACCCCAACCAAACATAGCCTAAACTCCCCAAATCGGAGGTTTTTCATTTTTACTGTTTAGGATGGAATGAGATGTAATATAAAATCCTCTCCTCTTCCATCTTATTCCATTCCATTTCATTATAAACCCTCCTACCAAACAATGGAATAATATCACATTCTATTAATAAACACCCCCAACCAAACATAGCCTTAGTAGGAGTATTATATAACACGTAAGAGTGGGGGTGGGGCTGTTATAGTATGATTGCAATCACTTGGTCGACTTCCTGTTATTCACATATAAAATAAAAAAATTTAAGGAGTAAATCATGGATGATTAAGATACCCAACTTCTTTTTTCACCCCGAGGAGGAGGCATCAAAGTTTCGAAATCCAATCCTTATCTCTAGTCTTTGGAATGAGAATTATTAAAATTAAGATACCATTCATTATCATAATTTTTGCCTTTATATTGTTAACTTTCAATTTGTACATTAAAGACCGACTCATTTATCAAAAATAGTATAACACAAATAATTACATGTGGAAATCAAACTAAAGAAAGACAAAAAGAAAAATACAGAATTCAAAAATAGCATGTTTGAGTTTTCCCTTTCATTTATATCAAATAATGGAGGACAGAAAGAGGCATTATTACCATCACGAGTATTGTGGTTGCCTAAACCTGCAGCTAATCGGCCGCCATTTGTTTTTAGTTTTCTGACCCCACTTTTTTCCTCTCCGTCTCCTTATATATATATATATATATATTATAGTAAAAAAAGAATAATCAAATATCACTCGAAGCTATGATACCGAGAAGAAGTGTTAATGTATGATTTTAATAGTTTTCGCTTTTTCCCTCCAATCCAATCAAGAAGTGAGACAAAGAGTGGGTGCAAGACACTCCCACTCCCACTCCCACATTGTTAATTTTTTTTTCAAAATTGAGCCAAAAGTTAAATCAATAAGACAAGAGGTTTAAGGTTTAAAAGATTCAACTAGTATTAGACCATCACAAAATTGGTTAAAAATTGAATAAAATTAATGAATTTAAAATATGATTGAAAGAGATTATTCTTATCTATCGGAGTATTTCAAGTTTAATTGAAATAAGAAAATGTTAAATAAAATTAGTTAGTTAATTTTAGTGTATAAGAATTTAATAATTTAATCGATTAATTAATAAACTAATTAGTGTAAGAGCTATTAAAGTAAACCGAATTGTAAAATTAAAAACTAAATCAAAAAATTAAATAATTTAAAATTTTTATAATTGAACTGACTAAACCAATTAGATTTTTTAATTATTTGTCATAGTAATATTCATTCATTGACATCCAAAACTAAAAAGTGAGGAAGGGATAAAATATGTGCGTCGTTCTGTTCCTTTTTGCTTGTCTAGTCCTTCCTTGCAATCAGAAACCTTTTTTTTGAAATTCACATCATATAGGTATGGATATTTTTGTGTGCTACAACTGATGATGTTTGAATGATAATTGCAATACAGAGGATGTGACGCATCTAAAATTCTTAAACCACAATTATCTAAATTGTTTTCAAAGCGTAACATTAATTACCAAAATCTTCATTAATTCTAAAAAAAGATGTTCGTCTATCATAAAAGTATTCTATATAAATACAACTACCCAAACAGTCACATTAAAAAATACAATTAAACCACTTTACTCAATTTAATCCCTACATAAACTCTAGTATATCAATCTCGTGCACTGGGGCGATCAATAATCTCTCTATCTCCTAAATAAAGGAAAGTGGCAAGGAGTGAGCTGCCTTCTCAGTAAGGGCAACTGACCATATCCATAAAATCAAATAATTCAATATATAAAAATAAAACTTAATCAATGATTAGAACATTGATAAAATACGAAAATACACAACCTTACTCAGTTTATTTGAGTAATTAACAAACAACCAAAATTTTATCCAAGTAATGATTATGACTAATATTATTTTATTATTTTATTATTGATTTATCTCATAATTAATTAAATTGTTTAGGCCCTGCTTAACCTAGTAGGCTTACATTCAATAGTCTATCGGCTCATCTCGACTCATCACAATCTCTCCCAAAGTGGAAACAAAATTAGATGTATAAAAATCGACAAAAGGTTCCACAATTTCTCAATCTAATTTGGTACCTGGATACTACTCCAGTACCTAGCCATCCGTATAGGATATCACTAAGTCTTAGGATATTCTAATACCAATCTAGTACCTAGCCACCAGCATAAGACATCCATGGGACTCAGGATGCTCCAGTACCTGCTCTACAGACAGATACCTAGCCATTACTCGCTCATATCTAAACAACCTATGTAAGGCCACAACATACACCCTAGAAGTATTATAGCAAGTCTAGGGTGTATTAAGAAGTGAACATAACGAATTAAGTGCATCTAAGTATTGTAAGAGACGTAATGGTATTTAATGTGAAAGACACGGGTAAATGGGTAATTTGTTCATTTTAACATGGACATAAATACTTAGACATGAAATATGTATAGGAATTTTGACATGTTTGCTTAGATTTATGAGCGTGATGTGAGGGGAATTGATAAAAAAAGTATTCCATAAGCAAATGAGATGTTGTTAATTAAATTGGATGTGTTTTTACGTTGCTCTTGCATGATAAGACCGAAGTTAGTTTGTTTAGGATGTGTACCTCGTTAGATGGATAGGTTCCACTTAACATACTTCTTTAATTTGGCCATATCTCAGTCTATATACCTCCAAATTAGATAATGAAAGTTTGAGATTAAACTAGAGATATAGATCTGAAACTTTTATGAAGAAACCTAAATTTTATTCTGCCTCTAAGGTTTTTGAATTCTGTCTTGAATTTGGGTTATGGATGTTGTCCCTATTTTCGAACAACCTGTAGTGTTTTGAGTGTAGCTCCTGGAACAATTAACCAAATTGCATGAATTTTATTCCATTAGAAAATTAAGAGACGGTGGAATGAAATTAATTGACAATCTTATAGGCCAATGTGGGAAGAAAAGAAGAAGAAGGACCAATATGCAATTTTTCTAAAGTTAACACATGGACCAATTGAATTAAGGTATGTGTGACCAATAATAATAAAGCATGTGTGTCCAATAGGAATTAAGCATATGTGTGAGTCCTGAAAGTTCTTGAATGGGCAAATGGAGAGGGGATATTGTCGACATTTTGGGGGTTCTAAGTTTAGATTTTTCTCCTCTCCATTTCACTTTCATCATCCCATCATTTTTCATGTAAGAAATCAAGCTAATCTTAGGTGGAAATCAAGGTAAAAGTTAGGAATTTTCTCTTCACCTTCACCTTTACCTTTTCTTTCTTTGATTATGAAGAACTGGAATTATAAGGTTGGAAGTGGGATTGTGATGTGTATTTGTGATGTTTCTAGTTGGTGAGTCAAGCAAAGCCAAAGAGGAAGGGAAGGAAAGGCAATAGAAGACCTACTTTGTCAATTTTGAGGTTTGGGACTTCACTTAGTTATTTTCTGTATTTATGTCAATTTGAATTTGTAAAAAGATTCATTTGGATATGGAATAGTTTCTGGGATGATACTTTGGTGCCATTTTGGTGTTATCTTGTATAGAATTGGTTGAATATGACAAGAGACTATCGTGTAGTGGAATTCTGTCTAGGGTTTGTTTGAGTCAGTCACATTGTTTGAGTCATAACTCAGCACAAACCTCAAAATTGTGTGATTGTAGTTGCATATGAAACCTAAGACATAGAGATAAATATCTCTAGAAGGGACTCTGACTTAATTTGGGCTATATGACCTTGGAAATTGAGATAAAAAAAGGTGACCAGATGCTGCCTCTATTTTGGAGCATCTTATGATATTTTGTCTATATCTCATGATTTGGAAGTCCAAATGGTCTGATTGTTGGTGCTATAGAAACTATAAACATAGAGGCAAAAATGTCTAGCAAAACTCAAATTCCAATTCTGACTTTTTCTATATGCATATTAAGGAACAATTAATGGTATAAATGGAGAGAGTGTCTGTCACAACTGTGGCATTGTTTTTGTTTTCGATTTCTATCGCATCTTATCCGAACCTTTATGAATGTGTATAAAATTTTTTAAACACTTAGAAATAAATGAAATAGGACTTACCATATGTGAATTGGGTGACTGAACATTGGAATTTAATATTAAGCATAATGTATTCCAAAGAAAATTTATATGTGCATAAATGATTTGTATGCATATTCATTACCCATATGTGTATACTATGATTATACAAGTGTGATTTTGATACCCTTCAAATGGTGGTGAATTATGACTTACATGCATGAACACGAGTATAGATGTTATGACCTAAAATGTATATCATATGACTTATCGATATGTTATTCATGAAATTGATAAATGATTAAAAGAAAATGTTACAGTGCTTGCTTCATTGTCTTAGTGATGGATAGATAGGCATACCTATAGGTTTACAGTGCAGCTGCTACAGTTTGACACCACTAGTGTCCACAGTTCAATACCTTTTGGTATCCACAGTTCGATACCATCAAGTATCCACAGTTCGATACCTTCGGGTATCCACAATTTGATATCTTCATATATCCACAGCGCCCGTTATCCACATTCACAGAAAATGTGCAAGCATAACATAAAAAATAAAGTAAAGAGATATAAATAAGAAATATAGTATGACAACATAAATAATCAGTATATGAATGAGTATTTGCATTTGTATTGATAATTTGTACCATCGAGTGTTAAATATCAATGTTTGAGTTTTGAAGGTGAATTCATGGTATATGAAAAAATATTGATGCATGTTTGCATTATTTATTTGATTAAGTAAGCCATCATTATTTATATTTGTGCGATATTCATGAATGTATGTGCTTGGCGGATGACTGCTGTGAGTGGTCATCCAAACTAAGTGTTTCCCCACTAAGCTTTTAAGCTTAGCATAGGTGTTAATCCGTGTAGGTCCAAATCATAAAAGTGAGGTATAGGAAACATCTGCAGGGACCAAGGCCAACAGATAGAAGAAAAAGTACTTTTGGAAGGCATTTTTAGTTAAAGATGATTGTACATGTAATGGTTAAAGGAAATTGTATGTTTTCTTTTGGATTACCATGTAAATGTAAAAATATTTTACTATTGTTAAATGATAATGTTAATCATTGCAGAGTGTAATATGTATTTGTATAGCATTGAACCAAAATGCATGTTATGAATGTATGTATAGGAAATTGGTTGCCTTATGTGTGGATGGCTGTAGGTTCCATATAGGGGGTGTTACAAAACACGTTTCGCGTGCGACATAGGTCCAATATAATCACGCATATTTAATACCTCACTAATATAAATGAGAAAATGAAGTGTGGCAAACTAAGATGATACCTATATGATCTGAAATGTATCATCTTTCTATTTGTAGGTCTCGATTTCTCAATTTTTAAACCTTATCAGTCTCTCCTTGATCTTGAAATCCTTCAGGTTGCTCCATATAGATCTCTTCATAAAGGTCCCCATTTAGGAAAGTAGTTTTGTCATCCAATTGATATAGCTCTATATCATAATAAGCTACTATTGACATGATCACTCTAAATGCATCCTTCGAGGATATAGGAGAGAAGGTAACATTAAAGTCAACCGCTTGTCTCTGAGTGAACCCTTTAGCAATCAACCAAGCCTTAAACTGCTTAACTTTACCCTAAGAATCCTTCTTGGCTTTAAATAATCATTTACAACTGACGAGTTTGCAATATTGAGGAAAATCAGCAAGCTCCCTTACCTAGTTATGCTTCACGGATTGTATCTCATCCTATGTTACATCCTAGCATAAATCTACATTGAGTCCAGAAGTAGCTTCTGAAAAAGTAACTAGATATGTAGCATGTCCAATGTCATAGTCCTATTCACTTAAATAGACTATGTAATCTGATGAGATAGTAGGTCTTCTCGCTTTAGTGTATCCTCGCAACTACATTAGTTCTTGTACCTCAGGAACCTTTATTTGTAGAGGTATAGGTTCATGTTCCTATATAGGTATGGTACTTGGACCTTGATCTATAGGACCTGAATGTATGAGTGGTGGATACAAAATAACTGTAGTATCCGTTCTGCTACCATCTGAAGGGTGAGACGGCCTACCCTCATTGTAGACATCATATTCTAGAAACTTAGCTATCTGTGATTCCACAATTCGAGAACTCCCTTCTATATAGTAAAATCTGTATCCTTTAAAGTGGTCAGGACATCCAACCAGATAGCAACGAGTAGAACAAGCTTAAAATTTGCTTTCATAAAGATTATAAAGCCATATGTCAACAGGGTAGTCCCATAAATGAATGTGTAAAAAGCTAGGCTTCCACCTTTTCTAGATCTCTAAGTAGGTACGTCTTACTATGTTTTGACTTCAACATGTCCTTTAGGGTGAAATTATGTCTTTCGGTCACACCATTTTGCTCAGGACTACTTGGTATAGTCACTATTCCATTATATTCCACGTACTTAGCAAACGAACCTTTTCTTGTCCCAAAATCATAATGCTTGGCATAATACTCTCTCCTTCAGTCAGATCTGACAATTTTGATGGTTTTTCCAAATTGGTTCTCCACTTTAGTCTTGAAGATCTTTAATTTCTCAAGAACTTCAGACTTTTTCTTAAGCTAGAACACATAACCGTAATGGGAATAATCATCAATAAGCTATATAGGGTCCACTGATATCTATATGTATGAGGTCTAACAAAGCAGATGCTCGAGTTAACCACCTTTTTCTTTATTTTGGTCCACTTACCCCTTCAATAGTCAACACATGTTTCCAGATCATCAAAATCTAGAGTTGTAAGGCTGTTATCTTTAATCAATTTATTAACTCTAGCTCTGGAAATGTAGCCTAAGCGTTTATTCCATAACATGTACGACTTATCCTTTATCAGGGCTCTATTTTCATGACCAATTTGGCAAAATATAAAGAAACATATATCTTTTCCAGGGTAAAACACATTATATATAAACCATATGATAAGAAAGTTGTACCAATATGTTTTGTATTAAACGACAGCTGTACAACAGAAGCGTTAATTATAAAACTATAACCTTATTTGTCCAAAATTGATATAAAGATCAAATTCTATCTAAAAGATGGTATATAAAATGTGTCGTGTAAAAACCAAAGTGAACCTTGTACCTAAGTTAAAACATACATCCCCTATAAATATTATATCTGCTTCTTCATTGTTACCAACCATCAGTTTCTCCTTCCCTTTAGTTGGCTTTATCCTGGATATGAACCCCTTCATCGTGGAAGCAACATGATTAGATGCTCCACTGTCTAGCCACCAAGAACTGGATATGGCTACAACAAAATTAGATTCATAAATTGATAAGTCAAGGAGATACCTGACAGTTTTTGTTTTTCCTTCCAAGCCTTATACCTCTGGAAATACTGGACCCTTACCAAAACTAGGTAAACTAGCATCAACATGTGGAGAAGATTTGGACCTCTTACCTTTGACCTTTTTGGGTTTGGCCTTTCCCTTTCCTTTGGTTACTGAGAGGACCTTATGAGCAAAATTCTTTAACTTCTCCTCTTTTGCAACACAATGGGTAATCAAAGCATTAAAGTCTCATTCCTAATCCTGCGAATAATATGTCGACACTAGAATACTAAACTCTGAAGGGAGAGTGCTTAGAGCCTAGTAAACTATGCAGACATCAAGAAGAGGAATATTCAGTGCCTTCAGTTTACTGCAGAGATAGATCATTCTTGATATGTACTCCCCTACTCCCCCTTCTCTAGTATACCTCGTGGAGAATAATTCTTTCATTAAGGCACTTATCTCAGCATTATTCGAGACCGTGTACCTCTAGGAGACATTGTCAAGAAATTACCGCGTTATGCTTGTCTCCAGAAGTCCACTAAGCAGATGGTCAGATACATATCTCTTAGTGGTCATGTAACATAATCTATTCAACAAATTCCAGTCTACATAGGCTACTTTATCAGCCTTTGAGTTGCTGGATGTAGGTGGAGATGGCCTATCCATACAAATGATCATATTAATATTTGCCATCTCTATTGCAATCAAGACATCCTCTATCCACTTCCTTAAATTGAAACCAGTCAGGGTTTCAATGGTAACATTGATATTGTTGTCAGAAAAGGTGACTGCCAAATGAAAATGTAACAGTCAACATAAATGCAGGATAACAGTGATACTTAAAACCATAAATAGTATATGTACCAAGAATCCGATTACATATATTATGAAACACGTGTGGGTTGAATATAAAATTTATGCAATTATGCCTCCACATAAAAGCGATCAGAATATATACCACTAATTCTCATGACACTACCACTTGTGGGCGAATAGATCGTTTAAGCAATGACTTTCCTCCATCTAATACCTTTATGCACATCTCAAAATCTCATATAATGCCAACACATGTGGGCAAAATAATCGAACAAAGAGTAGAGACATCCCTCAACATGCAAGCATAACAATTTAAAATACTGACTCAAAAGGAAACTGTGATGAGTACATTCTCATTAGTACCTAAAAAGGTCCACAAACACAAGGGATACACCTGCATGTTATCCTCACATTCTGTATGGGCATACAGTATGTGATAATGTACCATTAATAAATGCAAAAGACCATATGCACATTCTAATTATGACACACTTGTGATGAAATGATTGTCAATGAAGTTTATTTAAGACTTTTATCGTGAAAAAATCTCAATCTGAGTAACTATCATGCTATTTTGAACATTGAACATATGACCCAAGACATGAAAACCTCAAGTATCTCCCTTATGTGAAATCTAAAGCATGAAGATTCACTCAAAACTGGATTTAGAAAGTCTCATTCCTTTTTTTTGAAGTGAAATTACCAATGTAACCAAAGTTATGAATATCGTACCGGGCTCGGTGCCGGATTGAGCTCTGGAACAAAATTATACCAGTACTGGTCAGTACCGGGTACCGTTTTGAATTTTTTTAAAATTTATGAAATAGTCCCTAAAATTTTTAAAAATTGCAAAATAGTCCATATTGGTATATTATACAGTTGTACTGTA
>JAOTBA010000002.1:20729899-20740203 GCA_025629845.1 Erythroxylum squamatum | reverse complement strand
AGACTGTTTCAAAAAAAATGTCATACTGAGTTTTCACCGACTGATGTAGTACGCCACCCTCGCGGGGCACGGACTCGAATATCACCAATGATATCGGGTTCGGGTCACTCGGGAGTGGGGTGATACAAGTTACCTCCTAATTACTAAGTGAAAGAATTGAGGCAATCTTCAGGTGACTTCATAAACAAATTATGTTATCAAATATTTAGAGCAGTTACTTTAAAAGCACCTTGGGTTAGGTTAGTTTGGTTCAAACATAATCTTCCTGAGATTTCTTTTGTTGTTTGGCTAACTAAATCGTCTGAGCACCATGAACAGAGTAAAAGGATCACATAATCACAATCCAATATACATGTTATACAACTTGTATCCAGAGACATTAAATCACTTATTCTTCAAATGCACCTATACACTAATCATTTGATTGAAAATTTAGCAATTGTCTCACCAATATTATTAAGAGATTGAATGAAGGAACATTGTTCATAGAGCAATGCAACTTCAACAATAATGCAAAGGGGATTATACCATATTTAAAATTGATTTTGATTGCAATCGCTATAGAATATGGAGGGAAAGATTGTCAAGTTCTTCAATAACAAGAATTAGAACATTCAAATCAAGGCATCTTGGCATCGATAAAGGAAATTCTTATAGCAAATCAAGGATATTTCAACTGTTCAAAGAAAATGCCATTAAGTTAAAACATATGACAAAACAATTTTAGAGATAATTGCTTGTTAGATTAAACTTCCACTAGTCATAATTGTTTGGAGACAACATTGAAGGAAGTACATGGATAACTTTGAGATGTAATATTTATCATGTTTATATTACTGCTAGAATAAAGGAAAGAGTTCAGTATTGATCTTGATCTAATGTTATCCCTTGTAAGCATGTAACCTTATTCAAAGCACAACCTTCTATATGAATATTATTATTTCAATTCAATCTTAGTTTTTATTTAAAAATATATTTTTTAATAATTAATTTTTTTACTTTAAAATAACAATAAAATATATGATACAAAAACATAATATTTAAAAAATGAAGAAAATAAATAATACGATCTGGCTAGCTTATTCTATAAGACCTTTGTATTTTTCGTCTCAAAATGTAAAAATGTCATGTATACATGCACTCCCTCCATTTTCTTTCAATTTCTTTTAACAAGGCCATGGATCATATAATAGATCATATATAACGTTTTAGTCTTGCGTTTATACCATTCTCTTAAAAAATAATACTTTCTATAAATCAATATTTTTTGGTGGATTTCATTTTTCAGCTTATATATGGATTACTAATGATATCAACAATGACTTTTGTAATAATTTCAATTTGGAGGACCTAAGCTAAGTAATATTATAAAATATTTGGTTTATCTTTAGACCTAGTTTTTCTATTTTTATTTTCAAATACAATAATAATTTTTTTGATTGAATTCTAGTTTCTATTTTTATTTATGATTTCTTTCTATTTTAAATTTATGAAAATAGCAAAAAACAGTTTTAAATTCCTATTTTTTTTGTATATTTTGACTTTATTATTAATTAAGAATATAATATTTATTTATTTATTTTAATTAACTTTTAAATTTTGATAATTATTTAATAAAACATTTTCAATTTAACCATCTTTTTGCGCCTCGCTTAACCGCGGCGTCCCAAGAAATAATTTTCAAGCAATTAATTGATAGGGCAAGCACATAGCATGAAGAAAAGAACTCGAAAATAAAATATTTACTTCCCTCTTTATCCCTATCCAAGTCTAGCAATCGAGACAGCCACTGCCTTAGGAAGTTCAACTGATTGTCTCATTAACTTTTTATTTCAACGGGATGTATAAACATGAATGAAATTTCCACAATATTCAACATATACTTAACACACGTTCAGTTACTCCTTTTTATAATCAAACCAACACTTAAAAACAGATGCTGCATCAAATATTCCTAAGGGCTATCTGCATCACTTAAAATGCGACAGGCATCCAAATGGAATTCCTCCGAGGCCTCCTCAGCTATCCTCCATCTGTTTGACAGACATGCACTTGAACTAGTTAATATGCCGGATTTTACTCCCATTATATTTAGAATGATATATGACAATGACCTTTTAAGCCACTAACCAAACTAATACCTCTCAAGAACAAACTTCCCTTCCTTGTAGCTTTGGTCCTTGTCATGTGCAGCAACCTACACAAAATTGCTTGGCAGCTTCGTTATGAACTTGTGAAAAAACAGATTGCAATCCATATGCACTAACAGGTATGCTATGTAAATACTAATTCCAAAAAGAACGTCAGCTGGTACAGTACGTGAGAGAAGAAGAAACTAACAAGCCTGTTACAGTACGAAAGAGAAGAAGAAACTAACAAGCCGAAAGATTTGTACAATTTGGCATCAAAACACAAGTTTTTGTTCCTGAACTTTGATCTCCATTCTAATTTGGTATTTTGGTCCCTACATCTAAAAATTCTTCAATTGAGTAAATTGCAATCAAGAACTTTTACCCATTACTTACATTTTAAGGCCAGACTATAAGCTTTTAACAAATATTTTCATTAAGAACATGTTTTCCCAATCTCCATTGATTGGAATCTGACATAGATTTATAATGCAAATACAATGACTAAATTGGAAAGTTCTAAAGGCTGAATTTAGAGAGACTAAAATAGATATTTGGCCCTTTCGGAGCACAAGCAATTTCCTATTGTCATTCATTCAAAGCACAAAGATGGTTTACATGAACAAGTTTGAGAATACATATTGCCCACCAAAAATTAATTGTCACCCACAAAACTTTTTTATTAAGTCAGTGTATATAGTTCTGTTTCTAAATTCATCAATGCCACAATATCATTAACTATAGAACTATAATCAAGATGATGGAAAGCTTACATATCTCCACCCAAGAAGTTGTCCACAGCAGCAGCAAAGTACATCTTCTACGGTATGCATACCGGAAATCATCATCCTTTCTTCTCGAGGTCCTACCGAAACATTCACCCTGTTGAATAGGAAAAAGTTTTACATGCTACCTTTGAAGATTCACACTTGAGTATTGAAATAAAAACAAGGAACATTACATTAAAGTTGCATCATTTGTATCAACATATCAAAATGTTTGCTTTTAAATGTTCTAAATCAATTACATGCCTCAAAACTTTGGGATAAAACTTCTAACTAGAACACTCAAAATATAAGTTTTTACTGTGGTAAGGTATTTATATTCTCCCTCTTTTTTTGTCATTGAGAGTAAGGCAAGCCAGAAAACTTGCAAGACAGCACACTGACATTATAATAAAAAATTGTCTCTTTATTAGAATTCAACAGAGCTAGTTAATTGCCCAAAGGAGTTTGTACCAAGCGTTTTAAGTTGAGCAAGAGTCCAAATTGCATAACTTAAGCCTGCCTGTTTCTTCTGTACTGTATATCATTTTTCCTTACAAACTAACTCATAAGACATCAGTTAAAACCATCTTAGGAACTCATAAACCACAGGATCTACGTTAATGCCAAAGCAAACCACCAATCAAAACCAAGCAGGAGCTTACATTGGAAGAACTTACACTTTTTTGAATAAGTAGGCTCTCCCTTTACCACAGCTGAATCTCTGATGCATGAACAATGTAAAGTCAATAGAACAGGAAGAGTATGGTCAAATTAAATACAAACACTATATAATAAAAGAACAAGAAGATGTCATTCACTTTCTTGGGAGACCCCAAAATAACCCAATTTAAATGCAGAAGCACGAAGTTATAGATGCCATTGCCGTCAAGGCTTGCAATTTGTTTAAGAACTCAATTTCCTTAAAAAGCAAGTGATTCTTCTTGAATTTACATGCAGCTTCACATCAAGTTAAGCATCATGTGGGTCAACAGATAATTGACATTATAGCACTTCACCAACTTTACAACAAAAGAAATCCACTCAATCACTGAAGTACAACCTATAAATGACACAATATCCTAATCTCCTAGCACCATCATCACAACCGAAAACCCAAAAATACAGGTAGAAAATAATTGCCCCATCAGACAAATTTTGCACTCTTTTTTTTTTTTCCTAATCGAGGTTCTGAATTGTGAATTGTGGTCACTTCGGTTGCAGGTTTTTCCGACAATTGCAGTCGCTTTGAGTATAATTACTTAACTACAGCAATTCTGGATTGCAACCGTTGTAAAATGCGATAACAAATCCGACCGTATTGCAGCACAACTGCGGCTTTGCAGTAATGTTTATAACCCTAATACCAACTCAAACTTATAACTCCTAAACAACGATCTTAAACAATGAACAACCTAATTCCAGTACTTACAAAATGAAACAACACAAACAAATTCTTAGACAGTGAACCAGATCTGATTCATGAGACAAATACATTTTTTTCAGAAAAAAAGAAAAGAAAGATTGAGATGGGTACCCGAGAGAGGACATCATCAGACAGAGCGAGGGGACAGTCACAGTGTTTGCATCTATAACACCTACCCTCCAACTCCACCATAAAAACCCTTCCCATTCCTTTTCTTAACCTACTCTCAGTATCTGCTGTACCTATTGCCAAACAAAGCGTTCTGTTCTAATTTGGACATTCACGGTGGCTTAATATGACCTCTATCATTCCCCGACACGTGGCGGTCCCAAGAACTCTTTGGTACCGGCTAATCCCGGATTTGACGGGACCGCAAGGTTTAGGACATGATAAAGAAACCGTTGTCCTTGCCCTCTCTCTCTTGTTCAACCGTCAAATTGCGGCCAATTGGAGAACATTCAACCGTTGTTAGTCTATCGCATATTTTCTCCATTTTATTTATTTCGAATATTATGGATTTCTTAATAATCTATTAAATATATTCCACCTTTCATTAACTTATAAAATATATATTATATTTCTCACAATAACACTATTAACAATGTTTAAATACATCTTAACATTATACGCTATTTTCGAAAACTCTTTATAAAATTTATATTTTATATGATTTTTCAAAAGTTTAACCTTTACTTTAAATTTTTTAAACAATATATTAGATTATTATTAATAATTCTAAATTTTTTGATAAAAATTTGAAGTATTAAATTTAGAATTATTAATACTTGCCACGATTACTCGGCAAAGCTATTTTCTTTTATCTTTTAAATATATAATTTGATCAAGAAAAAAAACCTACATATTTCTTTTAGGGTACCCTTTTTCAAAATTTTCCTTTATGCGATCTATAAATAAATAAATCAACGGCTCCTTTTTATTATTAATCCATTATGAGCTATCATTATGAACCATAAAAGAGATTAAAATAACGTTTTATTAAGATTATTGAAGTGAAGGAGCAAGTGTTACCAGATGGTTACAAAATGTAGCCGACGTCGAAGTCACATACATTAATGATGAACATCAAGCTTCGAATGACTTTTAAAGATTAAGAAATATAACCTATCCAATGCTGGAGTCATGTTGTTGATAAATATTGGTCTTTTAATGGGTTTACAGATTAGAGTAATAGAAGCAAACCGACGCCAGATTTAAACTTGTACTGATGCTAAACTTATCTCTAATGCATACCCTTAGGTTAGTGTGCTTCTTGGATAGACATCAAACTTGTAGTTTAATTGTTTAGGATTTTTTTTTTGAAAATTTAAGAAATATATTAGCTAGAATTAGAATAATCAAATAATCTACAATGCACAAAATCTAACACACCCACAAGGCAGACAAAAGAGGAGGTAAACAACCTCACTGTCTCTAATCACAAAGAACAGCCCAGACAAATCATAAAAACTATAAATACCAGCGTCTCCTTAAGGCTAGTCGCAAAGAGTCCTGTTTACTATGCACAATGATGGCCTCCCGTATCAAGTTGACGATGCAGTCCGCCAACTCATACTTACTCTTTTCCACTTGCTTATAAATGCGAGCGTTTCGCTCCCTCCACACTTGATAGATCACCATTTGAAACGAGGCTTTAATAAGGAAACCATCAAGCCTCCCATTTTGCGTTTTATGGATCACTTCCTCCAGCACATCGTTCCATTCATAAATCGAATCAAGAGTGCCTAGCAAATGCAAAATACGGCTCCAAACCACTTTGGTATACTCACATTCAAAGAATAGGTGGTTCCTACTTTCATTTACAAGCTTACACAACACACAAAGGGGATCAAAAGCACCAAACCACCTATCCTTAGTTCTCAATCTATTTTTAACAGCTAGCCACAAGAAGAAGGAAGCTTTCAGGTACAATACCTGATTCCACACCAGGTCAACCCATGGTACCGTGGAACCCATCGCTCTCCCTAGGCCACGAGCGGAAGATGTAGTGAAGGCACAATTGGGGGTTGCTGTCCAATGCACCTCATCTACAGTATGTCCCAAGCTAATGCTGGTCGTATAGTTGGCAATATGATGTCCAAATCTGCACCTAAACAAGCGATCACCTTCTCGGACAACCCAAGCAAGAGATGCCATCTTAGGGATACGGATCCGAACCCCCATTAAGTCAGGCTGAAGCCAAAGAGGACTCCTTTCATACCAATCATCAAAACAGAAAAATGTTTCAGCACCACTTCGAACTCTAACTTTAATAGAGGGGTAAATCAAATCCCGCAACTTCAGAAGACTTTTAAAGATCCACGAATCATTGGGCCTCAATTGAAGTGACCAGAAACTTTGGCCTTTGAGGCGGTATACTTGCAATCATTTTACCCACAAAGCCTCTTTATCCACAAAAAGGCGCCAAATTCGTTTAAGAAGAAGACCACGTTGCATCATAGTGAAAGAGAGAATGCCCAAACCACCATGCTCCTTAGGAATGGTAACCTCACTCCACTTGACTTTCGCACCCTTACTGTTATCATGATTGCCAGACCATAAGAACGCTTTGAGGAGCCGCTCCATTTCTTTGATCACCTTCTTCGGAAGAACAATATGAGCCGCCCAGTGCACATTCATGTTGTTCAAGACCGAAACAATGAGGCTGGCCCTGGCGGCAAAGGAGAGAAAACGATTATGCCAAGCATTGATTCGACTCTTCCCATTAGTGATTGGAACCCCCAGATAGCGGAATGGGGTGTCAAGAAGAGATAGCCCAACTACATTGCTCAGCTCATCCTAGTTAAGTACATCAGAGGATATATAAATACCACTCTTCTGAGGGTTTATTTGCATACCCGACCAGCGAGAAAAAGTAGCCATTAGATTCATCATCATTAATAACACCCATGGCTCCGCCTTGCATAAAAGGATCACATTATTTGCATACATTAAATGAGACAGCTTCAGGTCAACACATTGGTAATGATATCGAAAGTGTCCATTACATTGTACCAGTTTGGAGAGCAATCTTGATAAGCCCTCCATTGCCAGTGTGAATAAGTACGGGGAAAGGGTATCCCCTTGTCTAATTCCACGTTGAGGGTTAAAAGGCTTCGTTGGGAGGCCATTGACTAGCACACTCAGAGTGGATGTTTGGAAGCATTGAGAAATCAAATGGCAAAACCGTGGGGGCAACCCAATTCCCAGCATGCATTCTTGTAAGTAATGCCAGTCCAGAGTATCAAAAGCTTTATACAGATCAATTTTTAAAGTGCAACTGTTAACTTTCTTACCAGTATGATAGTCCCCCATCAGCTCTTGTAGCAATAGAATGTTGTCTCCAATATTCCTGGACTTAATAAAAGCCCCCTGAGCAGGGCTGACCACCTCCGCCAATACCTCTTTTAAGCGCTTTGCTAAAAGGGAAGCAATAATTTTGTACACGGTATTACAGCACGATATTGGTCGATAATCCGTAATCCTGTCAGGTCTCTCCTTCTTGGGGATTGAGGATATGTGAGAACGATTTATCTCCCGCAAGAGTTTCCCAGAAGAGAAAAATTCTAGGACTGCCTCTGTAACCAACTGCCCAGTAATGTGCCATGTCTGTTGGAAGAACCCAGCCGAGAACCCATCCGGACCGGGAGCTTTGGAGCTATGAAGGCAAAACAAGGCTGCCTTCACTTGCGCCTCCGTGAAAGGGGCATTTAGTAAGTCCATTCTATCTTGACTAGGAGTGAAGGCCAGAACATTTCTAACCCCAAAGCTCGCCCTTCTCATTACTTCGGAGCTTCCCATAAGTTGAACAAAAAAGTCCCTCACATGTTCGGACACCGCTGTTTGACCCCTCAGAATGCTACCTTCAGAATTCAAAAGTTCAGTGATAGTGTTAGAATTGCGCCTTGCAAGGATAGCGACATGGAAAAATTTAGTGTTTTGATCACTGTCCTTCAGCCAGGTTTGACGGGCTTTTTGCCTAAGAATGGAGTCCTTTAACTTCAACGCCTCCTGATAGTTGTGCATGGCATCAGCCTCAAGCATCCGAAGACCCTCATTGAGGGGCTCCCTATAACACCGTTGCTGGAGATCAGTTAAGTGAGAGCTAAACTCCTGAAGGTTATTAGCACGCTATTTACTGAAGACTTTGATCGCCTGTTTAGCAAGCTTCAACTTTTGCATCAACTGAAACCCCTTAAATCCGGGAAACTCCATCCCCTAAATCTGGGCAATCATAGCCATGAGACCTTCAACACGGAGTAAACCATTGAAGAACCGAAAAGGATCTCCACCTTTGTGATGGTCAAACCGATGCTGAATGATAATAGGGGTATGATCCGAAAACACTGGGTCACCGAACTCCACTGAGTCAAATGGGAAAGATGAAATTCAGTGCTGATTAATCAAAGCTCGATCAAGCTTCTTTCGAATAAACAAGTTTCCCTTTTGCTTGTTCTCCCAAGTGAACCACCTGCTGCTACCTCGAAGATCAGCTAAACCCGAGTTAAACAAAAACTGTTGTAGTTCCCCACCAGCTCCTCCATGGAAGCCAACTCCACCCTCAACTTCCGAGGAGTTAAGACAGCAGTTGAAATCCCCAGCAACCACCCATGGTCCCCACACCCCCGCATGAAAATCCAGTAACTCAGTCCACAGATCAGTCCGCTGGAAAGCAAAGTTGGAGGCAAAAATCAAAGTAACAATAAAGAGGTCCTTGCCACGTTCCTTACACTACAAATGCATAAATTGGGCTCCCATATTGATCACCTGGACTTCAATTTTTGAGGAATTGTACCAGCAGAGAATTCTACCATTGTAGTGGTGTGCATGATTAGAGATGAAATGCCATTGAGAACCCAAAAAAGAATAACCCTTCCTATTAGCCGAAGCTTTTATTTTTGTCTCCAACAAACCTACCAAAACAGGGTTAGTGGTATCTACGAGTTGCTTGACCATCAGCTTTTTGGAGGGGTCATTGAACCCCTTGGTGTTCCACACGAGAATAGTCATCATTAGAATAAGCATTCAGGGGACATCACCCCTTTATGCTTTTTCTTCTTGTCTTTCTTCTTAACCATCGTCCGTTTAGGCTGTTTAATCAAGGTCTGCTCAATCTCCCCTTCTTCCAAGATAGCATCAGCTGTTGGTGCATGAATGGGGCTGCTGTCGGCAGGAGCCATGTGTGCCCCGCCCAGTTGCTCTATACTGGTCCCCGGAGAAATTGGAAGAGCTGGCAGTGGATGAACAGCTCTAACTAGGGGGGTGAGGGGACTGGTTGCCTCAATAGGTAAATTCAGAGGAGCACTACCCGGACTGTTCAAATCTGCCTGATCCAAACGGTCCTCTAAGTCAGTAGTAGGGTGGAGGCCATTAACCAGACCACCTTCAGAACCGCCCGAAGCTACCCTGTGAGACCCTGGTTTGGCTTCCTCATAATTCAGCATCAACCCATCAGCCGGTTCAACATCCCGACTGGCCATCTCTGAATCGAGAAAACTCACCTGATCCTTGTCCTGGATTTCTCCCGGGGATCGAGCTGGAAGCGCAGCTGCCTGAAGCCTACGCCCTGTTGCAACCCATTTCTTCTCCACAACCGCACTAGGCTTCCAAGGATAGGAGACAGTTATCCTGTGACTGACCAACTCACCATTTTCATCCAATCGCCGAATGAGCAACGACTTCGGCAGAGCAGTTTCCTTTGGCACCTCAATGCAGATTTTAGCATAACCGATTCTATCCATTTTAGCAGTCTGAGTGTCCATGCTAATAGGTTTACCTATGCCACTTGCTAAATGGCTCAAGCCCTCAACCGTCCAGTATTCCATAGGCAATTCGTGGATCCCAGGCGACCACTGCTGCAAGAAAAGAGGTTGATCTCCGATGTGCCAAGGCCCAAGTTCAAGGATCTCAGTGATGTCCGACTGCTGGGAAAACTTGAATAAAAATCGACCGTCCTCCATGAGCATTACCTTCTCAAAACCCTTACTA
>JAOTBA010000002.1:20680969-20691150 GCA_025629845.1 Erythroxylum squamatum | reverse complement strand
TCAAGGATGTTCCTCTCCTTGCTCCTCTTGCCCTCCTTGTCTTTCTTGCCTCTCTTCAAGAATAACAAAAATCCCAATCAATATAACTCAAATTCGAAATCTACATGACCCAAGTACATGAAATTGATTCCAAAATCACTAAACCCATTCCATTTCCAAGCTTTTTAAACCAAGACCCAAACAAGAACTAAAGCTTGAAACCATGTCTTACCTTGAATCCTTACCCAATCAAAGGGTTTCTTGTACCAAATTGAAGCTTAGACCTTCCTCTATGTTTTTCCTTCTTGGAATTACTCCAAAAACCCCCTTGATCACTTAGAAACTCAAAGACCTAGCTTTTTCTTCTTTTTCTTCCCTTCTTTCTCCTTCCCACGACACACTCTCTTCTCCTCTCTCTAATTTTCGTCCACTCCTCTTCCCTCTCATGCAATTCTCTTTTAATTTCTTCTTTTTATACTCTCACTTAAGCCCAACTTAAGTCCAAGGGCCCATTAGATAAACCTTGTCCATTTATAACCTAAGTCCCTCACTTAAGCCCAAAGGCCCATTATACCCTTAGCCTTTACCACTTAACTCTTTAATTCCATTTAATTTATGCTAAATCATGCCACCTAACCTAATTAATGCTACCATACTAATCAATGTCAACCGAATTTAATCTATCAAGACTCCATAAGCAATCTAATCATGCTTAATAAAAAAAAAATTCAGGGGCCAACATTAATAGTTCAAAAAGGCTCAAATTCTTACCAAATGAAAAGTGTCATTCATCGATCACGACAAGCGAATGTCGAAATCCAAATCAATTAGTCTAAGCATGCAAGTATACTCATTCACTCATATTATGCATTTCTAATCCCGATCTAATTTATGTCATGAACATCATCTTTAACTATTAATTGGGAAAACAAAAACACAAAACACAAATAATAAATATATATTTTTTAACTAATACTTCCCCCACATTTAAACATCACATTGTTCCTAATATGATATAAAAAAAAGTAAAAGAGAGATCTAAGATACAAAATAACACAAAAAAGGATAAACATTAAAACTAAAAGACATTAAACTAACAAGTTTTAAAAATAATAAAAAGAACAAGGGATAGAAATACGATACGAAAGTGTGGGTGGTGACTGCGTTGATACGGTGTGAAGCATGACAATTAGACATTGAGGAGCGGTGAATAGTTGTAAGGAAGACAAATAGAAGAGAATGAAAAGTAGGTCTGTGCACACAAAGCGAATAGATTAAGTCGAGTTTCACTAAAAAGAAATAATAAACAACTATTTGAAAAACAAAAAAGAAATTGTATGGGTTGCCTCCCAGCTAGTGCTTCTTTAATGTCTTTTAGCTGGACACCTCAACCGTTATGCTCAAGGTGGATCACTCAAAGTGAGCGATTCCGCTGTTTTCTTCTCTTCATTGGGATTTTTCTCCAAGAATTTTCCAACCTCTCTCTCAATTACATCGACCAGCAATTGGCAGCATTCATCACTCTCTATAACCAAGTCCAGCTCCTTTTCTTCTTCTTCTTCCAACAAGGTGAAATCAAAATATGTATTATTAATTTGATCAATGAGAGAACAGTTTTTAAAAACAGTAGTAGTAAAAATAAGTTCAACATTAAAGATTGAAAATTTTACTATTTCTCCTAAAATAGTCATGCTCAGTTTTCTATTCTTTACATCAATCAAGGTATTGGTAGTGGCTATGAAAGGCCTCCCTAGGAGTATGGTGTGCTCTTTCCCTTTGCTCTTTAACCTCCCCATGGTGTACTCTTTCCCTTCGCCCTTTAACCTCCCCCATATCTAAGACAACAAAATCTACAGGAACAATCAATCCTCCAATCTTCACTAACACATCCTCTATTATTCCTTTCGGATAACGAATTGACCTATCAGCTAATTGCAAACACACGTTTTTAGGTCTTAACTATCCTAGATCCAACTTCTCATAAATTGATTGAGGCATAAGTTTTATACCCGCCCCAAGGTCTAGCATACCTTTAACCTCATCACCATTACCCATTGATACTTGCATAAGAAACTCCCTGGGTCTTTCAATTTAAAGGGTAATTGATGCTGAAGCATTGCACTTGCAACCTTTGAAACTATCACCTTCTTCTTTGGATTAAGCTTCCATTTCTTGGTGCTTAGTTCCTTGAAGAACTTCATATAAAATGGGATGTCTCTAATCAAACCTAACAAAGGCAGGTTAATATTAACTTTGGAAAACACGTTATATAGATCAGAAAATTGCTTATTTTGTTTTGATTCCTTAAGGCGGCTTGGATATGGGATCGGTGGTCGATAAGGATTTAGCCACCTTATGCAGTCTTGGTTCTTCATTGCAGTCAGTTGCATGCCCCAATTTTTTCACCTTTCTAAACGTGAATTGAAAGGTTGTCTTGCTCATTTCTTTCTTCATTCTGCTCACGTTTTTCGTTGGTGAGACTCTTTTACTCATGATTACCTGCACCGGACATATTAAATGGGATCTCAACATGATTATCAATTACCTTACCACTTCTTAGAATAGTAACTACTTGGGCTTGCTCGGGTTGACTGGGCAACTTCCTTTTCTGATTGTTTTGCATTTGTGCAGCGAGTTGCCCTACTTGGATCTCAATCTTCTTCACAGATGCCCTCAAAGAATTGAACCTTTTATTGTTCGTCTCTTGATTTTGAGTTACGACCTAAATAAATGCATTCAGGCTTTCCTCAAAAGAAGGCTTGCTTGGTAGGTTTTGAAGTAAGGATTACCCTTGGTAATAATTTGGCCTCTAAAAATTTTGGTATTATGGTTGGGGTTATATTGGTGGATTGTTGGTCTTCTATGAAAAATTGGGGTGGTTTATCTAACCAGAGTTGTAGGTGTTTAAGTACAGGTCATTTCGCTCCCTTAGTTGAAAATCCTTGAGTGAGTTCACTTGTTCTTCCCCATCTGCAAAAAGTTTACAAGAATACGAACAAACATTAGCTTCATGACCATAAGTTCCACATATACCACATATCTCTTGATTTGGATCGTTTTAGATTAGCCTTTTAGTTAGCATCTTTACATGCCTTATTAACTCAGCTAACTACATAGCTAGTTCTTGATTCAAGCTCACGCTCTTTTGTTCAGAATTGCCCCCAATATTTCGAAGATCTCATATGTTTCTTCGACGGTCTTCTCTCCCATAGCTCCTCCTACTATATTGTCCATCATGTACTGACATTGTTGTGCCAATCCATCATAAAAGAATCAGTTCTATATGTGGAGTGGAAAATGATGGTGTGGACACTAAGTGAGCAAGAGTTTGAAGCACTCCCACACCTCATGGAATGGCTCTCCCTTCATCTGCATGAAGGTAGTTATCTTTATTGGCAACTCAGAAGTCTTCTGGTGGGAATATAACTTTCCCATGAACTTGTTGTACACCTCCTCCTATGTAGTCAATGAACCAGGTAGAAGGGTCATCAGTCATGCCTTGGCCCGATCCTTCAATGTGTGCGGGAAACACCTCATTTTGAGTTAATCTTTATTTAGGCCATCCAAAGCGAATGTCTGAAGGGTAATATAGAATTTATGAATGAAGTTTAAAGGGTCTTCATTGGGAACCCCATAGAAAGATAGCAGCATGTTGTAGTGGATGCTCTTCTATTCATAGTTCCTAGCTGCCTCTCTCAGACGAATGCACAAAGTGGCGGTACCGATTACTGGTCTGACATACTCCTTCATTACTGGCTACCTTTCACCCATCTCTTGATCTTCTAGTTTGGGTCCCTTAAGATTGTCTTCAAAGTCCTTTGGAGGTCCTCTTATCTGATGTACGTTGTCAATAAAGGGCGTAAGTTCATCATCGTCATCATCATTACCCAATTGAAATCCCACTGAAGCACAGGGTTTGGGAAAGTTTGATAGTATGCAGCTTTACCACTACGTAGTACAAAGATTGTTTCAAATCAATTGAAACTGAAAAAGATTAAAATCAATTGAAGAAAATGTTGTTATCAAAGCTCCATATTTACTTAGAACTGAAAGTATCTCTTATATATATATATATATATTATAATAGTTGAAAAGACTAAGTCATTATCAAAATATAAAGATCCACATCTAACAATTATTTTCTCGAACAAATAATGGGTGTTACCGATTAATTTAAACGAAAAGCTAAAATAAGAATAAACAAACAAAATTAATAATTAAAAGGTTGGGCCAAACCCTAACCATATTAGGATTATACTAAATGTGACTAATTGGGGCATTATCTCAACCCATGCGGCTTGATATATATAGACATTAGGCCTACTCTCTAGTTACAGTGATTTTTTAAATAAAATAATAATATAAAATTAATTTTAATAATAAAATTAATTTTAACTATTCTAACCTTAATCAACAAATCAAACACAAACATCAAGAATAAGGTAATACTATTGTGCTTCTAACATTGTCAAAGGAGTCACAACGCATGGAATTATAGTTTACTTAGTGGACTTCATATGCAATATCGAAGAGGTTAATAAGACTATTGCTGACATTGACAACAAAGAGAAAGTTATGGGACTTGGATTAGAAAAGGTCTTCAATGTCGTTCATGAATTTAAATCCTCTGTCCAATATTACTCTGTCTTATTCTGTCTCATAGAATCTTAACTATTTATTTTGCGGGACCCACGTGAGACCCATGCGGGACCCACATAAATAAATGGCTGAGATTTATTGGACACAATAAGACACCATAATATTGGACAGAGGATCTGGACTCGTCGTTCATAGTGTTAAAGGAGATAAGGTTGGAAAGGGGCTTGAAGGGGGTAGGCACTATGAAGAGCATATGGATACATTTATTGCTTAAGATGACAAGGTTTTAGGCTAAACAAATTTGGAGATTAGGTTATTTGAATAAATTCTAGAAATTGAAAAATATTTAGGGACTAGGGTTATAATTGTTTAGGTTGGGCAATTCTAAAAAATTGGAGTTGTGTTCTTTGGATTCTATTCTTTGCTTTTTAACAACCTCAATGTTTTTAATTGATTAAAATAAATTATCTCAAATTAATTTAAAATTTATTTTATTGATTTTATATTATATTTCATGCATTAGGATTATCTTTTAGCATAGAAAGTGATGTAATGAAGAATATACAACCTTGGAAGTAGTATAAAAGGGGACAGACTCCTGCTATCTTGTATTTATGAAAAGTTTCCTCTTATTTACTAAACTAAAGTAGAAGTAGGTTTATTTTTCCTAGTTTAGAGACAACAAGATATTAGTTAAAGACAAGTAGCCTTGTATCTCATATCAATTTTGTCAGTAACAATACATGTATTGGTACTTGTTAGGGGTATTTACCCATTTCATCTTCTTATATCCTTTAAGGTTTTATGTATTAATACTTGATTTTCTCAATTTTTAATCAGTTTGTCCAAAATTCTAATCTAATTAGTGTATATTTTATCATTTAAAAACTTTCTACAAAATCAATCACACTCATTTAGATTTTGCAAATTTTATATTCATAGTTTATTTCCTTTTTTGTTTAATTATACTATTTTTATTTATTATTTTCTTGAAATTAAAAATAAATAGCATTCTAGAGGAATTTAGACATAATTGAAAAGCTTTGAAAAATGGAGGGATCAAATTAAAAAATCCAAGGAGATTATGGACTAAAAATAATTTAATTCCACGGAGGAGGAGAGAACTCAAAATGATGTCCGAACATTAACAAAACGCGTAAGTTGAGAAGCGACAAAAGAAAACGAAACAAATTATTACACAGTATGTCTAGGGAAATCGATCACGACATGTGAAAAACAGAGAGACGTTTCAAATAGAAACACATTTCCTCGCATGGGAACACGTGCATAATTTTTGCCACCCATTTGTCAGCTTTCTATTTACTCCTCTCTGGGACGTGGACGAGGACTTGTTGTGATCTTTATAGTGTTTGGTTGATAAGTTTGCGAAAGGATAATTAGGAATGGGATAAGAAAAAGTGGCTTGTTATATATTATCACTACAATATCAGATATTCAACCTTAAAGTATTGCTTCGTAACTTTTAGTAAGTATGAGAAGAGTGACACTCTCTTTATGCTTTTTATTTTTTAATTAAATATAATTAATTAATTAAAATAATATTAAAATGTAATTAATTAATTATATTTTAATTAATTTAATTATTTTTAATTAAATATAATTAGTTAATTAAAATAATATTAAAATGTAATTAATTTAATTACAATATAATTAATTAAAATATAATTAATTATATATATATATATATAGCAATTAAATATAACTAATTAAAATATATTAAAATTGGATGTAAGAGAAAATTTTAACAAACTTTTATTTTTCAATATTTTTAACAAATCAACCACTATCAATAATAATGATAATCATTCATTCGTTTTAACCAACCATTATAATTATAATGATTATAACAATTCTCATTCTTCACTATATTCATTCTCATTTCTATTATTATTATTATCATTCTGACGGTTAAAAAGTTTGTTTCTTTTTTTAACCAATATAAAAAAAGATTTAAAAATTCAGTCAGTATTAGACTCTCATAAAATTAGTAAAAGATTGAATAAAATTAAAAATTTAAGATATAATTAAAAGAGATTGTCTTTAGTCATCAAAAATAATGACTAAACCCAAAATCATGATCTTGTTGATGGAGATTGTCATTATAAATATATTTTGTTAAGCTATATTTATAATTTTTGATGACTAAAGAAAAGCAAGATCTTCATAATGATGGAGATAATAAGAATACAGTCACAATAGCTTTAGGTACTGATGATGAGCTATCCTTATTTTGTGCAATAAGTAAATACTTACTGTTAGTGATTCAGGTTCTAAGTGGCTAATTGACACGAGAGCTTCATATTATTATGTTCTAAAAGTGGAGTAGTTCTCAAACTATAAGAGAAGAGACTTTGGGAGCATAAAGATAGGAAATAATTAAGATTGTCAATATGAGTGATATCTAAGTTCAATTGAACATTAGATGCTTATTGACCCTAAGAGATGTACGACGCATCTCTAATTTAAGGCTAAATTTGTTATCGATAAACATGCTAAATCAATAAGGATTTAAGCTCACTTTTGGGGATAGGAAGTGGAAACTATCTAAGGGAGCAATGATTGCTACTCGAGGAGCATTGTGTTACACATTCTATAAGACACTTATTGGTGTGTAGTGGTGGAGAAGCATATACATTCTAAGAGGAAAAATTTCAAATCTGTGGCATCAATGATTGAGGAATATGAGTGAAAAGGGAATAAATTTATTTGCTAGTAAATCCTTTATTCCAGTCAAAAACACTTTACCCCTAAATTATTATAATCATTGTTTGGCAAGAAAGCAACATAGAGTCTCTTTCAACAGAAGATTTATAAGGATTTATAAGGAAGATAGAGATATTGGAGTTGGTATATTTAGATGTCTATAGCCCAATTGAGGAGGAGTCACTAGTAGGTAACAAATATTTTGTCATGTATCCAAGGATCAGAGACAGAAGCTTAACTTAAAAGCGATACCTTGCATCTTTATTGACTATGGTGGTGATTAGTTTGGCTTTAGACTCTATAAACTAGAGAAGTAAAAGGTAATCAGGACATGGATGTGGTATTATAAGAGCACGAGAGAGGTGTTGATCTTGTGTGAAGAGATAGAGTTACTCATAGTAGCTTATTTTATGATGGTGTTAATTCTTTTCTAATTTCTACCACTTCTTAGTAGTCTATAGGTAAAGAAGATGAAGTGTATGACCAAACATACATTGATAGTGATCAGGTACAACTTGATAATAATGAGCTGCATGAACCACATCTGGACAATACTGATGATGAGTTGTTGATGATAATGAGAAGGGGGGCAACTGGATCTAATAGCTGGTGATATACAACTTCGAAGTTCGATAAGGAAGAAATGACCACTACTAAGGGGGAGCTTGAGAATATGCAAGAGGATGCATTTTGTGAAGGCAAATATCTCTTGCTCGTAGCTATGAAGGAAGAGATGAATTCTTTGAAGAAGAATGCTACATATAGGCTTACAAAGCTTCCAAAAGGTAAAAAACCACTAAAAAATAATTGGGTGTTGAAGATAAAGAAAGATAGTGACAAGCTAGTGAAGTATAAAGTAATTTTAGTGGTGAAAGGGTCAGTCAACAGAAGGGCATAGATTTTCATGAAATCTTTTCACTAGTGGTTAAGATGACCTCAATTCGAACAACATTAGGTTTGACTGCCGACTTGGAACTTGAACTTGAACAAGTGGATGTTAAAACATCTTTCTTACATGGAGATCTGGAAGAGGAGATATATATGGAGTAACCAAAAGGTTTTTAATCCAAAGGCAAAGAGAATCTAGTCTGCAAGTTAAAGAAAATCTTATATGGGTTAAAATAATCTTTAAGGTAGTGGAATCAGAAGTTTAGTTCCTTTATGATGGATTATGTTTAGAGACGAACTTATGTTGATCTTTGTATATATTTCAAGAAGTTCACAAGTGAGAAATTCATCATTTTTCTTCTACATGTTGATGATATGATAACTGTAGGTCAAGATATTGGAAAATCTAAAAATTGAAGGAGGATTTACCTCAATGTTTTTTTATATGAAAGATTTGGGACCTGTAAAGTAGATTTTAGGCTTGGAAATAACTCAAAATAGAAAGAGTAGGAAATTGTGGTTATCACAGGAAAGATATATTAAACGGGTATTAGGAAGGCTCAATATGAAGCATGCCAAGTCAGTTAGCATGCAGCTGACACCTTAATAGAAAAGGAGAAAGATGGCATGTCTTCTGTTCCATACTTATCTATAGTAGGTTTTTTATGTTTGCAATGGTGTGTATAAGATCAGATGTTGCATAGGTTGTTGGGATAGTAAGTAGATTCTTTTCAAATCCAAAGAAGGTTCACTAAGAAGCAATAGAATGGAATTTGAGATACTTGAGAGGTACATCAAGGTGGAGTTTGTGTATTAGTGATGGTGAGCCAACTTTAGAAGATTATGCAAATGTAGATATGTCTAGAGATCTTGATGTAAGAAAAGCTACTTCAGGTTTTTTGTTCAAGTTTGCAGGCTGAGCCATCTTTTTGCAATCGAAGCTACAAAAGTGTGTGAGTTTGTTTACGATTGAATTAGAGTATATAGTTGTAATAGAAGCTTGTAAGGAGATGCTCTGGATGAAAAGGTTTCTTCAAAAGTTGAATGTAAACACAAAAAGATTGTAGTATTTTGCAATAGTCAAAATGCTATTGACTTGAGCAAAAATATTATATATTATTCCCGCACAAAACACATGGATGACAGATATCATTAATTAAAGTCCATGATTGGGGAGCAATAATTGATGTTGAAGGAGATTCATATGAATATGAATAGTGTTGATGTGTTGACTAAAGTGGTTCCTGGAAACAAGCATAAGCTATGCAGTAGCTAGGTTTATTAGGATGTCTCTCAAGTAGATGTTAAAACATAACGTGTCTTCTCCACATTTAGACTGGAAGGGGAAATTGTTGTTTTTTCAACCATATTTTAAGATTTTCGATAATTGTAGACACCTTTATTCTCCTTGGGGATGATGAACAAGTGAAGACAAGATACGACGATTGAATAAGGCTTTTGTGGATAGATACACCCATGTAGAGTGCCATACACCTTATTGTCCTTTGCTTATATGGACGTGTGGATTAACTATGTTAAGTCTCTGGAACTGCATAAAGAAGGACATGAAAAGTAAAGACATACACAGTCATGTACACGCCTGTGTTTATAATAGACACGATCGTGTGTGATGATTGTGTAACTCTCTTTAATCATGTAAACCTATGAGCGAGGCATTGTTAGAAGTGACAAGGTCACTTACATGGTCATGTATGTGATCTTGTATAGTGTAAAAATACCTATTCCGTAATATGAAAGAGAAAAATACGTAGGTTTTGCATGAGAGTGTGACAAAAACATCCAAGAATGAGGAAAAACAAAGAGAGAACAAGTAGTATAGTTGTAACATCCCGGCCCTAAAGGAAGGGCTCGGACCCGACCTGGTACTTGTGACCTCAAAGTGAATGAAAGGACAGGCCTTAGTGTTGACATATGCGCGGTAGGTTGAAGGTCGGACTGACCGACCGAGCGAGTGGATAGTGATATCATTG
>JAOTBA010000002.1:20654400-20678880 GCA_025629845.1 Erythroxylum squamatum | reverse complement strand
GATAATGAGATACGATTGTGATTTGGCATTGGATAATTCTGATTATGATTGAGAATTATTGAAGTGCTAGGTTTAGAATTGTGTTTGTATATGCTGGGTTTCCGGACAGGAGGTCCGAGGAATTTAATGATTGTGTGTTATGAGCTGGTATATAGAAGTGTGTTTAAAACATTGCATATTTTTGGGTTTCTTAAAATGCAGCCGTTATGCTGCCGGATTTTTGATAGAAATGGGTTTTAGGGCAAAGATAGAATAAGAATAAGACTTTGGTTAAAAAGATAAAATTTTGGGATGTGTATGTTTGTATAAGAAGATTTTCATGAATTGAGTTTTACATGAGGATGAATTTTACTAATGGGATATTGAAGTACTTTGTATGAGAATAAATAGAGATGAATAAGAATGGAAAAAAAATCTACCGTTTCGGATTGGTTTAGTCTTAGGGTTTCCAGCGCAGTGCGGCATTTTTTTAAAGCTTTTGTTTGCAGATGTCGGATATTTTGTTTCAATTCAATTCGAATTCGATTTCGTTTTCACTTTTGTGTTGCCGATTTCGTTTCGCTTCGTTCTCTTCGTGTTCGTTTTCTGTTTCCGTTTTGAATTCGCTTTGCTTTCGTTCGTATTCCATTCTTTCGGCTTATTTTCCGTTCTTTCGTTTCCGCTCTTTGCTATTCGTTTTGCTTTGGATTCGTTCTTTCGCTTTCGGTTTTTCGCTTTTTCGATTGGGGTCCGGTTTTCGAGATCGGGTCCCAACATGCATTGTGTCTCTTTATTTTTGTACTGAATTGTATTTCCTCAAACTATTGTATTTTGTGTAATTGAGTGTATTTGTCGTATATACCTTTCTGATTGGGAAAGGTTTTACGAAAGAAATTGATCAAAGTGTAACATGTTTTATTTCTGGAATGGGCTAATCGAAATTCTAATTTTTAAAAAGGTTGTCAACTCGGGCCCGAATTTTCGATTATGGATTTTTGCGTATTCTGTGCATACTGTACGATATGTATATGAATGATTTTGTAATGTAAGAACCTTCCAATTTGGCAAGACTGGTCTATGATTTTGTAATGCAATAAAATTATGTCTCCAAGTTTTTTTGTAATGGATTATGAAGTGTACTAATCTTGTGTAATCATAAGTGTTTTGACTCAGAAATGGGCCCAAGTGGAAAGTGAACTTTTGATAAATTATGAAATGGTTGAAATGTTGTAAATGCAAATATTTAGGAAATAAAGAGTGACCAATTTTACAAATTGATTTCCGCGTATATGTGCATTACTTTGTTTTAAATAAAGAAAAAAATTATATACTGAGTTTTTGACTGACTAAGTGATCTAGCACGCCACCCTCGCGGAGCACGGACTCGGATATCACCATCGATATCGGGTTCGGGCCTTGCGGGAGTGGGGTGTTACATCATAAGAATCACTCATTCACAAGTGTTTGAAATATAGTGAGATACTCTTATCATCTTTTGTTGAAAGTGAACTTAACATAAGCTTGAAAATCATCTAACCTTCATTACTAAAATAGATATCTACAAACAAAAATCAAAAGGACTTGAATTGGGTTGTAATGGGGCTAAAAGGTTAAAAAGGCTAAGAAAGAAAAAGGAATAAGGGAAATAAAAATATTCATTACTAGTTGAGCAATAACAATAAATTAAAAGAAACATGAATCTTCACTCCACTAACTCTTTATAATCTTGCACATTCCTTTTCCTCCATACTTTTAAGTAAAAAGAACCTATGCCAATCAATTTTTAATACTTTATTTATTTCTTCTTCTTTTTTCTTTTTTTTTTGTAATAGTATGAGATTTCTCTTTTACATTGCCACTTTCATACACTTTACCAATTTTTTTCACACTTACTTTCTTGTATCCCATTCCCAAAAGCACTAAAAACATAAGTAAAAATATTCCTAATCATGAACTAGGGAGTAAATACTTATTTTTCAAGCTTAAGGTTTTCTAGGAAAAAAGTTACTAATAAAAAGCTTAAATTTTATATAAAACTCAAAGGGCTTATAATGGATCAATGCAATTGTAGTGGAAATTCCTCATCTTGAAGGACTCGATCATACTCAAAATCTGCATAATACTTAAAATAAAATTGTGGAGGCTCATAAATAATAAAATTCAAGTTGCATTAAAACTTCTAATATTCTCAATTCAACAAAGTAACAAAAATAAAAGTTAGACAATAAAAAAGAAAAGAACATATCCTAAATAAAACTATATGTATACATAAAGGGATGAGAGCAGTAATTTCACAGGGTATAGGAGGTGGTGGAAATTGTTGAAGATATGTCATCATTGAATCTAGCTTAGCGTGCACACCTGCAAGCTCTCCATGTATTCTATTGAAGAATGACACCAACTTTTGCACTAAAACTCTTGATTTCTTATTAGCTATCCCCATGTTGTCTCTTTAATCCTTGTCATCTTTGTTATCATCATTCTTTCTTATCTTTTGCTTTGGGTTATTTAGATACTCTTTATTAAGTATATGTATATTAGTATACTTGTTATTCTTTTAGGCATACCCAAATATACTCGTTTAATCTTCATTAATATAATTGACCTCCTCACTTCACAACTTCAAAATTAGAGAGGTCCACCCCCTACTTTACAAGTAGTTAACTAATCAGCACTAAAAAGAACAACTTTTTATACGGTGAGCCCTGTCTCACCACACTGTTGATGGATTGTAGCATCAAGGATGAAAACTATATCAGTAGCATATTGCCCAAACTAATTAAAAAGGAGGCCCGTATGGTAGAGATCAGTGGTCCAAATTTGGTTCAACGCATTAGATTAAGGTTGGATATTAGAGCTTAAGATGTAAGCCACTAGTCATGGTTGGATGGCTAAGTGGTTACACAAAAAGTGCATCCATCCTACAGAGTACATGATTCCCAATTCAAACTTGTGTAAGAATCCATCTAGCTCCACTTATAATGCCTCAATGTTTTTCCATCATGAAATCTCATCCATCTCCCCTTCATTGGTAACCTAAGGAGCTCCTTTATCGTCTCTTTTGATATCATAACCTTAATGCTTTAGATGGAGTAATGAAGAGCCAGGGACATATAATTCCTTCATCACCCTTGGGTAGCAATTCCCTAAAAGAGTCAGTAAGTGGTCCAATTGTAAAATCCTTAGAACATTATGGATCTTAAAGACTCGATCAATATCTGGGATCATGGTCTTCTCAATGTCCATATGGTTGTTGCTCCTCTTAGTGTACCACTCCATATGCTCTAAACTTCTGAACCTCGAAATCTCCTTTAGAGGGGATGATGTCAATAAAGAAGCATACGACGGTACCTTAGTTTTTATAATCGTTCTCTTATATCTCTGAGGCATCCTTTAATACTTAATCAATCAAGCCAACTGATCACCATAATTCATAACTTGGCAATATCACCACACACTTCCAAAACATTTCTTCCACAATTCCACAAGCACAATAACCCACAATTTAGTATAATTTAACACAATTAACTCAAATTCCATAATTCTATGTCAATTATCTTTATAAGTCTAAAAAATAGCACATAATCGCAAAATTCTTCTCAATGAGCTTAGTACTCGATGACAATGCACTACTACCACAAAACTAAATAAAATAACTTACTTGGAGGATGTAAAATATGAAAGATATACTTGAAATCTCTTAAAAGTACTTCAAATTAAAAAACCCTAATTTCTCTCACTAAATGCATAAACTTTTTAGAGGCTAAAGTTATGGCTAAAGAGATATTTTTTTATTTGAGGAAGGGGTTTAGCATTTTTAAAGTTGAATTTGGTATTTAAAGTTAAGATTATGTTACAATTTTAAGTTGAGAGATGAGAAGGAGGGGGATTTAAAGGTTTTGGGGAGGAAAAATCATGAGTTTGTTATTTATGTTGTAGATGTCAAGACAAGACGAATGCTACGCGTACTTCATAATTAGCATCGATTTTATCTTGTAACTTGAATGTTACATGTTTATAAGACTAGTGTTAGACACACTTCTTATATTAGCACCAATTACATTCTAATTCTCCAGTATGCTTCTTTGCTCATAAGATTGGCACCTAACATACTTCCATACTAGTGCTAGTTTGGTTTTGTCTCCAAACACTCCCTGTTTTTTTTCAATACTATCGCCTATCTCACTTTAAAGATCGACAAAAATTATGCTTTTTAACCCCCAATTCGTGCTTGAACCTAATTTTTTCTTCTTTTTTTTACTAAGTCTTATTCTCTACAACTGAAGATTATGAAATATGATATGTATACAGGTTTTAATAGATAAAAGCACAAAACACATCTCAAACCAAATTTAACAAAGAAATTATATAGTTAATACAAAAATTAATAGAAAATATTAGAAATTTTGGTCATTTATACTTATTCATGATATTACCCTTTAAAAAAATTAAGATATGAAACTTAACCAAATAAGAAAATTAAGGTTAAGAATTCTTCCCTAATTTATGCAAGTTTAGTAAGGTAAAACTCTAATAAATTTCACAAAAAGTTTCCTACAAAATAAAATAAAAATCTGTAAACAAAATAAGAACAAAGGAAGTGAAATAAACTAAAAGAAAGATTAGAATTTTTAAGTTGTCTTTAACAAGTACTTCTTTGAATATATTTTAGCTAGACTCCCCTTTTAGCTCTTTACTCATCCTAAATCACCATTAGGATGAGCCTAATTCCTTTCTTACACACTACACAAAAGAGAAAAGGAATAATTAGGATACATCTTTAAATCTCCTAGGTATGCATAACTCTAATAAGGAGGCAATGTCTCAAAATCTAGGTTAGGTGCTTCTAAGGTAAAAGGTAATGATTTTAATTCTTTTTTTTAAACTTAGAGGCTCTATCTCTAATGACATGCTCCTCATTTTGTTGTTTAAATCCTAAAACTTTACATGTTTTTATTGAATCATTACGATAAGCCTTAGGGACTTCTTGCGCATTAGGATTTATTGAATCCATCCTAAAACAATCCTCATTAAGGTTAAGATGTCTTTTATGGTTTGAGATATGTTAAAAGGCATTAGATTGATACTAACAAGTAAATCACATAAACAAATGAGAACTTTAAGGTCACAAAATTTGTAAGGAATAGTAACACTACCCGAATAATTCCACTTTTGAGATACTTTATTATCTATGATAGAATTGCACTCCTTTGTCAAAGTCGTCATAACGTACTCCACTAATTTTCCTTTATTGGAGGCATTCTATTCGAAAACTTAACATAAGTTGGCATATGAGCTAATGCTTCAGTGAAGGGTATGTTAATGTTGAGTTTCTTGAAGGCATTAAAAATTTTCTTGAAATTACCTCATTTATCTTCCTCCTAATGCTCTAAAGGTATGATATTGGTGGCATATAAGGCTTCATATAGGATTTGGGTCTCTTTTCATGACTGACACTAATTAAAGATGGAAACAACATCAGTTTCATTTTGTTTCCATCCACTTGTTTATATTAACCCCGACCTTAGATGGAGATGAGTTTGGTTAGTGTCGATCTATTACTGCATATCTTTTTCTTGATCTACTCCTCTATTTTTCTCAGCTTCATCACTTGTTTGTCTTTAGTAACATCAAATTAAAGTGTTTCCCTACTCCTAAACGTATTAACTAATTCCTAATCTATAGGTTTTTACCTCAATGTTATTTTGACGCTTTTTTTAACCTCTTTCATTCACTATCTTAGCTCGTTGGTTCATTTGTATCTTCAATTTATGACTAGAGGTAGCATTAGATTGCACTATTTTTCAAGGCATTCCACTTTGTTGATCTTTATACCCATGGTAGATATAGACTATTCAAGTGTTTCCACCAAGCCATTACTCTATCATGGTTGTTGTTGAAACTAAGGTCTACTTTAGAACTTAGGTGATCCCATTGGTTTGCATAATCTAGTTAGTCCCTGCTCCTACTATGAAAAATTAGAGTGATTCCTCAACCTCATATTATACTTGACAAAAAAGGGGTCATTCATCATCACTTACTTTCTTAAATAGGTATCTATATAATGTTTCCTCAAAGTAAATTGAGATGAGCTTGACATTCATACACGGCTTGGCTAGATGTCAATACATGTTATACTAGTAGCACACCTTCCTATAACCCATAACTCAATTTAAGATTAAATTCATTTGACTTGACAGATATTTTATATATGTTTCCATATCTAAAGATGCTTGCACCTTATAAAGGAAAGCCTTAGAATTCCTTTATCGTTTTGATTTACAAGTTCCTTATTAAGGTCTTTATAATTTCTTTAACCTCTTTATAGTTTTTGTGTAAATTTTCTCTTGACTTGTAGTGCTTACCAAAGTTTGACATGACAAAATAAGCCCTTTATAAAAGAATTGCATCATTAGCTACAAGGAATACTGATGATGAGGGAGCTACATAAGAAGAGCTTTGTATCTCTCCCAAGCTTTATAAAATGCTTCGCCTTCCTTCTATGTGAAGTTTTATACTTACATTCTTAACTCAGTGGTCTTGTATGGAGGAAATTTTTTTTAATATAAATTTGTTATAAACTTGATCCCACTCCTCAAAAGAGTTCACCACAGTCGAGATAAACCTTGTCCTTGCTCGACCTCTCATACAATATAAGAAGCACCTCTTCCTTATTTTATCTTTAATAAGGCCATTCGATGGAAATGTTTGGATCACTGAATAAAATTCCCTAATGGATGTTATTTTTACTAGGTGATACACCAAAAGTTAGGAGCAAGTGCGGAGCAAGTGTGAACATACTTGCTTAAGCTTATAGTTCCTCACCCTTAGACTCAGTCTAATACATAGGAGGCTTGTACTAGTCACTAGCAATTGAATGTCCCTTATGTGCATATTTTGTAATCTCTACCCTATATCCACATCTAGATTATCTTCTTTACACACATCCATCTCTTCTCTCCTGATTTTTATATTCTTTCTACAAGTTCAATTGATTTTATGACGAAATTAAAGTAGAAAATCTAAGCTATCACTCTTGAATCTCTTATTTTTGTTGGACCCGGGCTTGCAACGGCTTGGTGCCGAGGCCCCCGGGATCACAACCGTTGGACTCGGGCTTGCAACGGCCTGGTGCCGAGGGCCCCGAGATCACAACCTGTCAAAGGTACTGTCCTCTTTGGTCATGGGTGAGGCTACGACTCGAACCCATGACCTCAAGGTTTTATAGCTTCCACATGCTCGCCTCTTACCATTTGGCTAGTCTGCGGGGGTATGCGGGGTTGTTTGCCTCGGTACCAAATCCCGGACCCAACAATATGAATTGTGTTTTGATATGTCTTGAATTTTGGTATGATTGGATTTTAATTAGAAAATTTGGAATTAAATGTTATGGATTAGAAAATTGATAGATTAAAATGTATATTTGGACTAGGAAAAATACCAAGTGATAGGATAACTTGATACATGAAAATATTGGATGATTTAGCCTATAATTGAGTGACATTTGACATGTGGATGATTTAGCCTATAATTAAATGACAAGTGGACCAATCTTGGAGTGACATGTGGAATGATTAAAGAGTGATAAATGGCAGCATAATGAGTGGATTAGTGGCAGCATAATTGTTGAATAAATGGCTAGCATGCCTTAGGATATATGGTGAGTTTACAAGTTGACACCTAGCATGATGATGGAGCAAATTCCAGCAGCAAAGTTTCTATTGTTTCCCTCACCTTTCTCCATCGAAATTGCTCCAACTCTTCTCAGTATTTTGTTCTTAACTCTAGCTAAAGTTCTACACGAAAATCACACCTAAATCCTTCACCAAATTGCCAAGAAAACTAGCTGATTATGATTTTCATATTGCTGTCCGAAAATCACCTTGCTTTTGCCGTAAGTTTTTGTTGATTTTGCTTGCATGGAGATTTGGTTTAATATGAAGTTTTGTGTTGGATTGGAAGCCTAATAGGTAAGTAACAATCTAAGCTTTAAGGCATGTTAAATGGTATGAGAATGATACTTCTTCTCCTGACATTCAAATGACATGAGACTTGAACCAATAAACTCATAACATATTTTTCTTCATCTTCACCAAAATTTATGAACATCTAAATCAATTCGAAAAAGATTGAGTGATAAATTTAGGATGAAAATGATGAGTGTGCTAGAATATTGTTAACTGGAATGATTTCACTGATCATGCTTCAGTATTTTGGTTTAAATCGAACTAGAGACATTTGAATACAATTTTTAAGAAGAAATTGAATTTGAATTCTGTCCTTAAGCGTCTTGAAATTTAGCTTGAAATTGAGTCTTAGTTTAGGCTGTAGCACTATTCGAGACAGAAATCATATGTTGTTGTTATCGAATAAACTGTATTGATGTAGGCCGATTCAAATTTTAAATTTTAAATTTATTTTAATAATTATTTTTATTAAAAAAGATCTTTTTTTATAACTTCACAAGTTCTTATATACTTAAATAAATCAATTAATTTTTAATTTTATTCAATTTGTAATCAATTTTATAAAGATATAATTTTTAAAAAATTGTAATTTGAGCATATTTGACTATGCTTTACAATTTTTTAAAAATATGCTTTACAATTTTTTAAAAATTATATCTTTATCATAATTTACTATTTGATCTCATTTTCACGTGGAAGGTTCCAAAGGTTATAAAAAGCCGGGCTCGGGTTAGAGCTATCCAGCCCAATTGAGATTCACAAAATATCATCGTTGTGCCAAGCACTGAATCCGTTAATTAACATAACTAAACCTTTTCCACTTCCAAAATTGACAACATTAACTTTCTTTTGTTCCTGCCCCTCCAATTGTTCTTGTTTTTGTCTGTAGACATGAAGATGAAGACTTTATATAACAGAACTAAACAAAATCAATTCTCATGCCTAACTAAAATATATTATATATGAAAGAAAACACTAAAATTAAAGAGGGAATAATGAGAACTAATAACAAGCATTCTCATTCTCTCTCATATGATAATAGTATATTCAAGTTATTTGATAAGGTACTTAATCATAAGATGAAAGTATAATTATATTCAAATTATTTGATAAGGTACTTAATCATAAGATGAAAGTATAATTATATTCAAATGAGAAGTATTAAATAATACTCATTAACTCTCTCCCAATTCCCAAAGATAAAGAATTAGGGTTATTTTTTATTTCTATTTTTCAAAAATTAAAAACTGGTTTAATAGTTAATGTAAATTTAATTATACTTTTAATAATGATAATAGTCAAATACTAAATAAAAATGAAAGACAAATTGTTTTTGCAATTTAATTAAGTAAATAATTTTATTTTAATATCTTATACAAAATATATTAATAAATATTAGTAAAAAATCGTTATATTTTGTTAATAAAAATTTTTGAAATTTATTTATAAACTAATGATTACTTGTTAATGTAGATTTTAATAATTAAATTATCAGGAATTTATGTATTTTAGCTCATGTTAATTAAATATATTTATTAAATGAAGTTTAACTTTGAAAAGATTTTTAATGTTAAAAAAGTATATTTAAACTAATTATTTGAATAAATTAATTATATTAATCATAATTTTATTAGTAATTAATATTAAATAATATATTTAGTTGATAATATATTAACTCATAACAAAAATAAAAGCACTAAATTGAATGATTTTCATAAGTTACACAAATTAGAAAAATAAAAAACAGAAACCAAATAAACAAAAATTAAAAAAAAAAAAAGAGAATCAAACAGACCCATACCCAGTCTTCCTTTCCCAAATATTTTCAGTTTTGAAAAGAAAATATGCTAAAGAAACGTGGATAAATATAACAATTACTAGACATAAAAGTGGGAGTTGGTGAGTTGATACGTTTCCTAATCCTAACAGGTCCATGTTCTCTCGTTCCTGTCATTCTCCCATTATTTACAGGACCATATGTATCTTACTAGGACCTTTTCCTCAAGCTTCACGATTTGAAATCGATTCTGTGCAGTGCTTCCCCACTGATAATAGAAATAAAGAGCCACAATCACTAACATCTTGAAGCTTGACCATCCTTCCACAACTAAAATGTGCAGCTCTGCTAAGCCCATCCGTTACAACTAAAATTGCATTCTTACTGTTGGATGGGATACGAGAAGTTCTCCAATGAAATATATAGAGACCTAGCTCCTTGGCAAACATGTCAAGAAGGGACATACAACTTGGTACATGGACGACCGATAAAATTACACAGAAAGCCGCTTAAAATTACATAGTTATAACCAGAACCTTTGGCTCTCGTTTCTGTTGTCCTAGCAACAACTATAAATTTCGTTGGTCTGTCTGAATGTAGAGTTTACGACCCAATAAAATATGGACGCTAAGTTCGTATAATGGCCAGCATCTCTTAGCGTACGTAAACCTAAACCATGATGATTTTGAAATCCTTCAAGCTAGGTTCGGCACATGACAGCAGTAGACTTGCCCTGCTGAGTTAGAGCCACACCAATTTCTCCATTATTCCTTAAAGCATCAATTCAAATAACAAAAGGTTCATTAAAATTAGGTAATGCAAGAGTCGGAGTGGAACTTTCATTAGTGAAAATAAATTTTATCATATAAAATGTAAAATCTACGCAATTTTATAAATTAAAATTATATTTTTAAACCTCGATATTTATATTAAAATATATTTTAAAATTTATCATTTTGAAATATTTAATTTGAACTTTAATATTTTTAAAACGTTTAATATATTTTAAATGAACGAATTTTTTTTAAAAAATTAACTATTTATAGTTAAATATCACCGTAATAATAATATGAAATTATTTAATATTTTAATTAAAAACTTAATCAGGTTTTGTGACATGATAAAATAAAACCTACTATTTTAAATATGTTGATTTATAAGGACTAACCTTAATGCGGAAGCAATTGATCGAATCTTTATTTGATAATCCACGTTGTACGGTTGGCTACTAGAGTCACCGTTAATCCACGCCACAAACTCAAATCCTTGATGGTGTGATCCACGTGAAGAAGAACGAATATTCAGATTTATGCAAAAAAATGCCGAGAGAAAGAGAACCAAAAACCTTATTGTTTCTGATAACTTTACTTTCTTAAGAAGATAACTACTTTAGCCAACTTCTTGTTCCTCTTTTTATACGAGGACAGAATATAAACTGGTGGAAGTTATATCTATATATATATATGGCCGTTCGTGTAACCGCCAATAAAATATATAAAAGTGACGTCATCGTTATGTATCAAGCTCACTTTTTATAATTAAAAAATTACTTAAAAATATTTCTCTTCCCATATTCTGAGCACGTAACATAAGAATCCGAAGCTCTGGTTCTTCACCATTTCTCTGGACAATAAAGTTGATACGAAGGTAAACTATCCGAAATATACACACTCTTCATTGAACTTATACTTAAAAAGGATGTTGGATAAGCATCTTACAATGTCCTTAGATATGTTATTTTTCTTAAAACCTACAAGCTAGTTCATCGACAAAATGTAATGTAAGGATGTCATGTCGTGAACGGCAATGGTCTCTGCTTATGTTCACTACGACATATGGCACTTTTAGCAACATAAAATTCGTCTCTAAAAGTTCCAAAATCATTGCTAATTATTATTGGCGATGATTTTTTTTTCGTCCATATCATCACCAAATTTTCGTAGCAAAAAATTATAGATGACGTTTCCACCAAATTGTTGTTAACTGTTTTTTGCTACAATTTGTATTTATAGCAAAAAGATAGACGTGATGTTTTTAAAAACATCGCCAATTAATTTTGGCTATGATTTATTTTTGTAACTAATAACTTTTAGCTACAATTTTGAAAACAAATCGTAGAAAAAAATGTCTCGTTGCCTCATCATCAAAAGGAAAGGATTGGTAATATCGGTGTAGTTGATGCCAACAATCTCTGATCCTTTGTTTCAACAGTAAGACCACACAGTTTGAAACTTTAGAATTGTCGATATCGACAATATTGAGCTTCATTTGTAAAAAAAAAGTTGAAGTGAAATTAATCTTTAAATAAGTAAAACAATATTGCATATAATTAAATAAAAAGAAAATTTACCAAAACTTTGTCCAAAGCATTCTCTAACAAGTTGTCTTCCTTCAACTGTTTGACATGCTTTAGGCAAGGCAATTCAATCTTGGCAATTACCCCCAACTCACTAGATAATTTTGCCGATTGAATCTTGTCTATAGGACGACCTTGCAAGATATCAATATGTACAAACAACTTGTTGTTCATTGCAATATTCATTCATTGCAACTCACAACCTTTAGTTATACCTCTACCTCTATTTTTGGTGGTGGTATTGGAACCTGACAACAAATAAATAATGATTAGAAAACACATTTTAAAAATGTAAATATATATTTAAGCATATGTCTATTTATAGGTGTTAAAAATTAACAAACCTGCAAATCTTTCAATACTAGTTGAGGCAGATGGAGGTTGTTGTTGACTGACTTGATTGGTGGACGAGGTCGAATGTTATTGTTGGGTATGATTTGATTGATCTGGTTGTTGTTGGAGAGGATTGAAACTTGCCACATTCTTCTCTTTGTTTTTACCAGGTAACATTTTATTAGATATCTATAATTCAAACATCAATAATATGCATAAATCTAACTCAAACATCAACAATCCGCATTAACATATATGGCTGTAATTATGTGGTTACATGGCCATGTAACTTCTTACACGGCTGTGTATCGACTTACATGGCTGTGTATCTTCTTACACGACTATACATCTTCTCACACAGCTGTGGATCTTGTTCCACGACCGTGTATCTTCTTACTTATTTGCATTTGTTACTTCCCAAAACTTTAAAAGAAGTCTCCTTAATTTCAATTTACAAACTTAATTATACTCCTTTTAAGTAACTTGTCATTCAACAATACATTTAACAAACTTTTCCATTATGTACAAATATTACCAAACTTTTCTATTTATTAACATAACTCAAACATCAACAATACATTTAAAACAATATAAAAACATTTTTATTACCTTCAATTATCATAATCAAGATCTTAAAAATCATCATCATTAATTACATTATGATTTAAGTCTTCATCACTATTATATTCGGCCAAAGTATTATACTTGTCATATAATTCATCCTCAATATAGCCTACATCTCCTTCAACGACAAGATTGGCTTGTACTTAATCCACTTATAATATATTAGGATCAACATCTCTCCTATGGAATGATGATATATCTGCATCTTCTATTTAAATGGCTTCATTATTTAACTTCGATTCAATTTCTTGATATAATTCATCACCGTCTTCACTCGTTATACCATTTTACCTTTCATAAAAATCGAAGAGATTTTAGTGTTGAAACTTTTAAACAACCTTCCAATTGTTGCCTAATACAGTGTCGTTGAGGTAGAAAACTTGCTTCACTTGACTTACAAAACAAAAGGGTCATTATTATACCATGTCTTAGTAATATTGTCATTCACTTTTATGTCACCAAGATTAAACCATTTGCACTTAAATCGAATAACCTTTTTGTCCTTGATGTGATGCAACTCTATTATTTCAGAGGTGATACCATAGAAGTCAATAAAATCGTTGTCATGAAGTTCCTCAACAAAATCCCCGAAATTTTGGATTTTAAGTCGATTGTCTCGATCTTGTAAATGAAACCTAACTCTAGTAACAATGCAAACTATATATTTTTTCTCACACATATGAGGCCTACATGCTAAATCATATAATGTTGTTGTTGCCTCTTGTATGTTACAGTATATAGTCGTATCACCTATACGACAAAATAGAATTAGAATTTAATCTGACATACAAATTCGTAAGTTCATAATATTCCATCAATATATAACTTACTCGAGTCTTAAACCATGATGTGAACTTAGTCTTATGTCTTTCTTCAACATTAACAATCCCGTTGCTTCGAATCGAATCTTTGTGCTTTCTATTTAAAAAATTAAGCAGAGATCAGAAAATATAGATTGAACCATAAAATTTATATATATGAAGTATGTATATTACTTTTGATTCAAAATTTCACACACACACACACACACAGATATATATATATATATATATATCAACTTCCTCGCAATTGTTCAAAATATACCAATGGCCCATTTCAAGTTCGTATTTAGTTAACTCCACATATTTTCTGACACCAAATGACCTTATTTTTTGCGACAAAATTGACAACCCACCATCTTGATAATAATCAATATGACGTTCTTGTCTATTAAATCTTATCTCAATGCATTTAAGTACAACAAACAAAATGTTAAGAATTCATTCACTATATAAGCCTTTAAAATATACCCTTCAGATCAAGCTCTATTACGTACATATCGCTTAAGAGAGCATAAAAACCTAAACAAAATATAAAACATTAACAGTTGTTGTTTTTTGAAAATTAAAACATTAACAATTATTACTAATAAATAAATTCGTTAAAAAGGTAAGAGTTAATATAAATTACCTTTTAATGGGGAACATCTATCAAAATTGAATTAGTCCATAAAGTTTAGCCTCGTATGGTAAGTGAATAGTTAAATAAACCATAACATCAAAAAATTATGTAGGGAATACTAGTTCAAGCATACATAGAATCAAAGCTATGTCTTTTTCCATTTTCTCAAGCTCTTTAACTTTTAGTGTCTTGCAACATAATTGCCTAAAAAACTCACCCAATTGACCCAAAGTTATGGACACATCCATCGACAAACACCGATGTATTCCAATAGGAAGTAATCGTTGCACAAGTACATCATGGCTTTTCAACCCTGAAACTTTTCCCTCTTTAACATTGACACAACGGGCTATATTAAATGCATACCCGTTAGGAAACTTAACCGATTAAAGAAATTGACAAAAATTTTGCTTATCCTTTTTTGACATGTTGTAACAAGCAGGTGGAATGATGTATGACCTATCATCTCTTCTTTTTAAATGCATATCTTTTCTTATATTCATGTCTTCCAAATCTAATTTAGCTTTAATTTTGTCTTTTTTTTCCATCAATTCCCATCAAAATTCCTAAAATATTCTCATAAATTCTTTTTTCAATATACATCACATTAAGATTATGCCTTAATAGTAATTCCTTCCAATATGGAAAATTTAAAAATATTCTTTTTTTATTCCAATTGTGCTCAACAACACTTTGCTTTCGCTTTCTATTACTTGGGTGTTTGCCAGGTATAATGTCATTCAAATATGACAGTTGTTAAACCACATCATCACCAGATAATTGCAAAAGAGGTTCACCCAATTCTACTTTGCCATTAAACGATTTGCTTCTTCTCCATTTATACCCGTGTTCCAAGTAACAACGACGTCTCATATAACATATTTTACTTGGTAACCTCATTGAATGAGTTTGATGGTTACCCACAGCACAGGCCATGTACCCTTTAGTACTCCACCTAGACAAATTCCCATAAGTTGGCACATAAATTATAAAAGTTTCACCTTCAACATATGATAAGTTTCTAATCCAACCTTCTAGAGATGGTTTAAGTCATCAATAAGTGGTTGCGTGTATACATCGATATCCTTACTAAGAGCAGTAGGTCCTGGAATAAGTAAAGACAATAACATAAAAGGCTCCTTCATACACTTCCAAGGAGTTAAATTGTATGGCAATGGAATTATCAGTCACATGCTGTAAGAAGCGCTCATATTATCAAATGGATTAAATCCATCTGAGGCTAAAACAAGTCAAACATTACGAAAATCCTGTGCAAAACATTGGAAACTTTCCATCAAAGTCGTTCTATGCCATTGAGTCTGCTGGATGATGCATAATGTTATCATCAATGTGTTTCTCTTAATTCCACCTCATATCTATGGCTATTTTTGTTGACATAAAAAGCCTTTGTAGTCATGGTTTAATAAGGAAGTACCTCAAGATTTTATGTAGTATCTTTTTCCTTTTCTCATCATCCACTCACCAACTTGATTGACCAGAAATGGGAAACTTTTCAAGATCTTTACTATCCTTCCAAAATATAGCACGATCATACTTACAAGAATATATTGATATATATCCTAATCCAAGGTCCCTTAACAAATTCTTTGCTTTATAGTAAGATTTGGAAAATTTGTGTCCAACAGGTAATGCATCATTGAGTAAGTCAATTAACATGTCAAAAGACTTGTTACTCCATTTATTATATACCTTTAAATGCAACAACTTAATAAAAAAAGGATAATTGTGAGAATTTCGGGCATCCTAGATATAATTCTTCTTGAGCAACTTTTAATAACTTTCGAAAATTATCTCCTCTAATACTACCAATTATGTTAGGCAAACTTGTTTCATTCATAGTCTCCATATAATTCTTATAATCCTCAAACATCTCACCAATCCCATCATCACTATCGTCATTAATATCATATTCTTCTACATCATTATTGTTACTATCATCAACACATGTATCAACACTTATGCTACAACTTGCTTCTAAACGTTCTCCATGATAAAGCCACAAAGTATAGAATTTATCTATGCCTTAGATTAGCAAGTGATTATATACCACATCTCAACTTTGAATGTTGACATTTAAGCAATCTATGCGTGGACAACGAATACAAAATTCAACTCCCATTTGATCTTTTACAAATTGCCTGAAACTCTTACCTCCTACTAAATATTCAGTGGACCATTTCTGATTCAACTTTTTTTTCATCTAGCTATACAATTAAAAGTAAATAACTGAATTACTAAATGAAATCCTTATTCTATGTAACATAATGATACATCAATATAAGTTACTAGTTCTTGATTAATCAGTACAAGTTTATATACTAAGTTTGAATTCAAATAAACGCTATAGTACGTGACATTGTTAGACCACGTGAATCAAGAAAGGGCCTTTTTGCTGTGACTCTTAGGCTTATGAAATATTTCACCAATAAGCCTCATAGAAGTTGAATCATAAGTTTTCAGCCTGTATACCATCCTACAAGTTTATTATGACTTAGATCATCCATAAATATATGTGAATTTCTTATGTTACTAGTTCTCAATTAATTAGTACAAGTTCATATACTAAGTTTGAATTCAAACAAACATATGTGGCATTGTTAGACCATATGAATTGAGAAAGCAACTTCTCGCTATGACTCCTAGGCTCATGGAATATTTCACTGATAAGCCTCATAGGAGTTACATCATGGTTTTCCAGCCTATATACCATCCTAGTGGTTTATTATTCCTTGGATCATCCATAAGAGATCAAACCCATTCCATATGCAGTAAATACTTATGTAATTCATACATCTACTCATCAATGATTCAAACAAAACCCAAACATAAATATTTAGACTATTAAAGCATAACAGAAAAACTAAACAAGAGTTGGACATCTTACTTGGACGGATAGACAACTAGAGATGATGAACGACGAAGCTGGACGATTATGGACACTCTTCAATGCAAAACAGGGCTTGGTAAAATGGTGATTTTGTATTTAATATAATACACTTGTTCAATGTCAATATGAATATACACCAACATACACTATAGAATGCAAAAACATTTTTCGTGAGGGATAACTAATTATATGGTATAACTATTCCTAAACCATCGTTTACTTTCTATGTTCATTTATTTTATGTTTTAAAATATTCCTAAGATAAATACACAACATTTATTTATAGAACATTAATACATTATGATTCATAAAGATGTTAATTTTTAATATTCATTTTTAATAATGTATACATATGTATTAGATAAATATGGAACATAAAATGAAAACTTTTAAGAATTGAAATCAATCATGATATCAACTCCCTTCTAAACATAGAATTAATGGGCTGTCAAAAACTGTGGAGATACTTTTATATACCCTAAAACATATGAGAAAGTATTAATGGAGACCACAACTTTTAATTGAATATTAGTTCAAAAATAGTCTCATATATGTTTAACTAATAAATAAGGTTTAATTTCATTTAGGTCCAAAAATAGAAAAACTTGTAATATATATGAGAGTCCATAAAACTTCTTTATATTCTATACATCATTCCTTGTATCAAATAAAAAAAGTTCAATTTAAAGTGAAAGGAACCAATATATAACAGATCAAATTTAATAAAAAAAAGTGAGCAAAGAAGTCAATTAAAATCAAATGATAAGCAAAACAAATATAGAACATTTAAACAATTCAAATGAACTTTAAAGCAACAAAGAGGAATTGTATGGTTTAGTTGTCATCATTTTTGTATGTATTTGTTATTATTATTTTATGAATTTTTTGGATACTTGCATCATGACTTTCTTTGCCAGGTATTTTCAAGAAATTGGTTACACTATATAGGCATAGTTGTTGGTATTTGAGAAATGGAGAATATAAAGCATATAATATGAGGCCTAGAATTTTTTAGGAACTTAATTGGATTATTAAGTTTATGTAATTATTAGATGATGTAAAATATGATTAAATTGAACTTAAATGATTGTAATAATGATGCATATCACTCTAATATATTGTTCAAATTGAATATTATTTAGTATCTTAAGAATAACTTATGATAGAAATACCAAGTTGAGATGATTCAAGAATCTTTAAACAGGTAAGAGGAATATCTATATTTCATAAAAATATCTCAGAAGTTGTTATCAAACTAAATATGAGAATATGATGAAAAAAGATTGGAGGTTTATTTTATTGCCACCACCAAACATAGTTCATTATTTTAATCATATTTTTTGATAAAAATGTCAAATTGAAGTAATTCAAGAAATTATGAAAAATTAAAAAATATTTCCGATAACTTTTAAGAAGAAACTCATATCTAATATCGACTAGCTAATGGTGGATAATTTGAATTTTCATAAATTATTGTTAGGCTAATATAACAAAATAATAGTCTAGTCCAACCTTTTGAATATAAATTTTTAAATGAAAAGACAATCGAAGGGACTTTTAATTTGATTTCATCCCTAAGAGAACTATCATTGAACACTTCATAGGCTTTAAAAATTCACCTCTAGCTAATTACAAAAATCCAGTCTTTTCCCTTTCTTCACCAGCATTAACACATTAAAACAAGCATTCAACCATTAACAGCCCAAATAAACCCAAACAACATTTATAAATCGACCAACATCAAAGCAATAACAACAACAATGAAAGCAGAAAAAAAAAAACCCAAGACCAATGGTTAATGCAACTCACCTCAAGCTACGATGATGGAAGACGACGGTGATATTAGAAGAAGAAAAAAGTTAAAGCAAAACAAGATAGGTGCACAAAAGGTTTGGGGAAGGGAAGCGCGAGTTTTGTTTTTAACCTGAAGTGAAAACAACATATTTTGTCATTGAACAAACGATGTCGTTTTTGTATTATTATTTTAAATGTTGTAACATTTGGCAACGATTTCTAAAATCATCGAAAAATGTTAAACAATAGACGACAATTTTTGAGCGACAATTCTTGAAAAACATCCCCAAATGTTAAACAATAAGAGACGATTTTCAAAAATTGTGGCCAAATGTTAAACCAAAGCCGATGATTTTTTGAAATCGTCACCAATAGTTAAACAATAGGCTACGATTTTTGAAAATCATCGCCAATACTATACACATATATATATATATATATAATTATGTTGCAATTTTTTCGTAATATATCATTTCTATAAAATAATATAGAACTTACTTATAATAAATAGATTTTTATGAGACCATATAAAATTGTCAAACCATATATATTATAAGACATTATTAAAAAGTATACATAAATGTAATATAAAATAAATTTGTGTTTAGGTGGTTTAGGGGTCAAACATTTGTCTACTTGGAATCAAGTCTTGTTAGGTAAAAGGATTTGGTATTTGTTTGAGGATAGGGAGGCTTTGTGGGTGCAATGGGTTCATACCATCATTTTAAGAAGGAAAACCTTTTGGGATGCCCAACCAACCTCTAACAGCTATTGGAGTTGGAGGAAAATTTTATTTGTGAGGGACAAACTAGGGAACCAATTCAGGTTTAGGATAAGGAATGGTGATTCCACTCTTTTATGGCAGGACCCGTGGCATCCTAGAGGAATCCTATAGTCCTTTACTTCCCCGAGAGAGATAAATGCTTCAAACTTTCCTTTGTCAGTAAGAGTATCTGCATTGATAAGCAATGGCGAATGGAGATGGCATGAGGCTTCCATAGCGATCCTAAGGCCCCTACTTTACTCTCCAAATAGATCTCAACTCGATCGATTGGAATGGCTAGCTAGTCCTACAAAAAAGTTCACCAGTCGATCAGCATACCTTATATTGAGGCCCCCTTTACAGGAAGTTTCTTAGCATAAGCTTGTTTGGTTTAAAAATACTCGGCCTAGGTGTTCCTTTATCCTATGGCTAGCTTTCCTTCGGAAGTTAAACACCCGAGACAAAATGCTCTACCTACAAACCCTAACTACTGTTCTTTGTGTTTGTCAGATAATAAAACAATTGATCACTTGTTTTTTGAATGCCAATTTTCTAAATCCGTTTGGGACCATTATCTTTACCATTTTCACCTACACCTTCCTATTCAGCCAAACCTCAACTCCATTTTGACTTGGTCATTCTTCTTTCAACAACCGTCTACAACATTTGGACTGAACGGAACAATAGAACCTTTAAGGATGAAGCCAGGGATGTTGGGAGTGTGATTTCCAGCATAATCTTGCAAGCTATGGAAAGTCTCCACTCCACCCCAGTGAGAAGGTAATTGGTAAGGTTTCTTTCTCTAACTTTTTTTGTAGGTAAATAGCTCATGAAAGCACATTGGTGTTGCCATCTGCTTGTTTGGAAAGTTTTCACAACAAACATACAGAGGTTTTGAAAGCATTTTCACACCTTGAAGATCACGACTCACAAAAGGTGGCATCAGGTAGTGAACTGAACTTACCACATTCATTGAACTGAAGAGATGAGCACCTGGCAGTGAACAAGGGAATATGAAGAGGTTTGAGTGTTGATAACAAACTGATTATACATTGTGGCGCTGCTCCTTTCTTAGCAGCTTGATGTTTGTTGCAACTTAGCTTATGTGTTTTCTGATCATTTGGTTAGGCTTGAGTGGCAGAATTTGTGATTTTTGGTGAGTTTATTTGTCTAATGGTGAGCTATCAAGGCATGCTCCCTGAGTTTCTGAAGTTCCAAGAGGATCTAGTATGGGACTCTCAAGTTTTGTACATTATTTTTAATTCTGTATAAAATCATCTGAATTATAAAAAAAAAAAATTTGTGTTTTTAGTTTTATAAAATTTTAAATAACATTAATGTTAACTAATTTATTTTTAGACTTACAATCATTATGAAAAATATTAAATTTTATTTTTAAGAATATGATATTAATGTTTAATATTGATTTCCATTTTTACTATATTGCAATTATTTTTAATTGAATTGCAATAAATATAATTATATATGGTAATTAATATAATGTTATATGAATGTATAGATAATAATTAAAAAATATAATTTTACTAATGAATGTGTAGATAATAATTTGTCACCAAAGGTTAAGCCAAATGGTAATGGGCTACCATTTGCTGACAATTATCTGAATTGTTGCTTTATGGTATATTTCTTCCAAATTAATTAAAAACAACATCTTTTTGCTTAACAACAAATGATATCGTTTTGTTTAACAACAATCACCATCATTTTCTAGTAAGTTATTATAAGCCATCGTGTTTCTGAAGAAGCGTCTTCTCCTTTACGATCGCTGTCTCTTATGTTGTGGTCATCACTATCGAATGAGCATCGTGTCCTGTGTTGATAATGTTCTTCTTTTCTCTTTTTTGTTTTCAAGAACCTCCTTTTGTGCTCTATTTTTCTGCTCCGTTTTGGAGTTTATCTGGGTTTTGTTTTCTTCATAAGCTATATGGGTTTTTGTTTCTATTTGTGCTTAGAAGATGGTCAATTGTGTTTCTGTGTTGGTTATATATGGGTTGACGTTTTTTCCCACCTCAATACTTCTTTAAGGAAAGCCTACTAACTGTTTGATGAAAGGTCTGTAAGAGTATTTAACTTCTAGAAGGGATGTTTACGTACTTCATTATGTTTTCAACATTTAGGCGTTCAATTCATTCCACCCCTGAGAATTTATGGCAATTGATTACCAATATAATTTAATTAAACGTAATGAATTTTACACTAAATTTAATTTTTAGAATAAAATTATTAACTTTAATTAATCGCGGATTGTCGACATGGCAACTAGTTTCTGATGGTACAAATGAGCTCCGCTGGGAAGAATATGACAAAATTCTCCCTAATGAAGAACAAATCGATGCAGAACAAATCTCCTCATCAAACACTAATCACCACTTTCCTTCCATGGTTGATCTTCTTCTTCAAGGTTTTTAGTATCATCCGAATTACCCCTTTTCCTTAATTATCTGTATCTCATTTTTTGTTAGGAAGCTATTACATGAACGTTTGATTGTATATACTATGTATTGTGTAAAGCTTCCTCAAATCTTCAACAGAACATAGATGAAAATGAAGGCGGTGGCAATGTCCCAATGGTCGGTGCAGGATTAGGGAAATCAGTTGTTTTAGAACAGTCGTTGATTCAAATTACTATGTACGTTCAATTAGGTATGCATGTGCTCAAATTTGGGTTCGCTATACTGTTTAACTTAAATAGCTATTTAAGTTCTATACTACTTGTTTCTTAGGTGAAATGCATCGTATTCGCGATTCGTTCAATTCAGTGATCCATAATGCATCTAGGGATTCATTCAATGTATCTTCTGCTAGTTTAGTTAATGCCAAGAAGTTGTTGGAAGAGGGTGTCAATAACCCAACATATGAAGGAATATCTTTGACTATTTCAATTGATGCCTTCGAACATGCAAGGACCCTTTATAGGAATCCAAACATAGGAAACTCTTTTACCTTTTCTACTAACTCTCATGTAACTTAGAATCTAAAAAAATAATTCTTTCTTTTGACCCTTTATAGGAATCCAGATATAGGAAACTCTTTTACCTTTTCTACTAACTCTCATATCACTTGGAATCCAAAAAAATAATTCTTTATTTTCCTTTCCGATGGAAAACTTTATTTATTATTTTGTATGTAAGAAATTTTAAACTTCTAATTAATAACTTGTACTACTTACCATAAATCATTATATTATATTGCGTACCATATTTCAATATTTATATGTCTTATTATTTTATTGTTAATAAATATTAATGATTAAGAATAATAGTCTACTTAACTTTATGATATTTTGATGATCAACATTAAAATTTTAGGTATGTTTATCTTTAATATCCAAAAAGATAATTTTAAAAGGTATGTTTATCTTTTTAAATTACCTACCATGTGTTTTTCAACAATATATTTCAAACTTTAAAAATGTTTTACAATTTTTAGATGTTAAATGTTTCATGAAATATTTATATGAACGAAGGTGTACTATATTCAATAGGCACCACTAAAGAATTATATTTGTGTATAAATCCATAGATTTAAACAAATTTATAGAGTTTTAATGCATTAGCTATATATTTAAACAAATTTATAAAGTACGCAAATGAAAAAATATGAAAAATCATATATAAATGTCAATTATAATTAACCTTAACATTATTAACTTTAAAATATTTAATTTAGACTTTTGGCAACGACTCTAAATTTTTATCGCCAAAAGTACCACCTTTGGGGACGAATTTGTTATTTCGTCGCCAAAAGATTATGTTTTTGTGATGTTTAAAATTATCGTCGCTTATATTTTTTGCGACGACGATGCTATGGAGTGTCGCCAATGCCTAGACTTTCGGCGACGAATTTATAAACCGTCGTCAAAAGCTGGCTTTTAGCAATGATTTTCAAATTGTCGCAAAAACAAAAGTAGTTAAATGTTTGTTTTGTTGTATTGGTTCAAAACACACGACACAATAAGGAACTTGGGAGCTTTAAGTCAACAATCATGTCGGATCAGTGTTCGAATATGTTCACTTTCTCCAAAGATTTTACATTCTTCTTTTTCTCTATGAGAGGTTTGTTTTGGAAAGTGTAGTCATGGTTCTAAAATGAAGCGTGGGCTTAAGAACCTAGTATTGGGTAATTTGTTAATTGGATTTTAGTCAAAATTTGGTTCTTGTAAGAAGGTGTTTGATCATTTTGGTTATGTCAAAAATGGAAACTCATTTTCATGGACAATGATGTTTTTTTTTTATAATTAAAACTGGGTATTGGGGGAAAGCTTTATGGTTTTATATAGATATGATCAGAGCTAGGGTTTCACCAAATGGGTTCACTTTCACTAAACTTCTTGTAATATATAGTTTCATTAGATTAATTTATACCCACGTGAAAGAATTAGGGATTGAGCTTAATTTAGTAGTGAATGCTGCTATTGTAAATGTATATTCAATATGCTAGACTTGTAGCGCCCCCTTACCGTAGAGTACCCACCGGAACGCCCGTAGGTCATTCCAGTACATATCCTACGATAAGAGA
>JAOTBA010000002.1:20632429-20646053 GCA_025629845.1 Erythroxylum squamatum | reverse complement strand
AATTTAAAAAAAAATTTTATCTCTCACCCCCCCCCCCCCCCCTCCTTAATAACAAGTTGTCTCATAAAGTTTCAGGATTGAAACCAAAGTTGATACCATAATCAACAACCCTCAAACCAATCACAAAAACAAACAAATAAGGATGAGAATACAACACTCTTTACCCTCTCTCTATTTTTTTCACTTTTGGACGTTGTGACTGCTACAAAAACCTACATTTTTCTCTTTTATATCATGAAATAAAATTTTCTGTAACTTACACTGTTAGCTACATGGCATCGGCTTAGTCACAAATGTGCACGATTACAGAGAGTTACACAGTCTTCACACATAATCGTGTATCTTTACAAGTTTACAGAGACTTACATGGTTGATCCACACGGTCTTGTAAGTCAAGACATGAGTGCGTAGCATTCTACACGGTCATGTATCTCCCTAAAAGAGATTATTTCATCTTGTCTTCACTTGTTCGTCATTTCCACAAACCATAAAGTCATTTGCGATCACCAAAAATCTCAAAATAGGGCTAGACATTTAATAATCTCCCCTTATAGCTCAAATATGGGGAAGACACATTATTTTACATCATTTAATTGACATACATCCTAACAAGCTTACTATAAAGCTCGTGCTTATTTCTGGGAACCACTTTGGTTAGCATATCAGCACCATTCAAATCCATATAAAATAATAATTGTTGTTTTTTTTATCGCAGACCTCAACCAATAATATCAAGCATCTATGTGCTTTGTACGAGAAGGATACATAGTATTTTTGCTCAAGTTAATAGCACTTTGACTATCATAAAATACTACATAGTCTTCTTACTTCACATCCAACTCTTGAAGGAACCTGTTTAGCCAGAGCATCTCCTTACAAGATTCCACTACAACTACATATTCTGCTTCAGTCGTGGATAAAGCCCTTCACTTTTGTAGTTTAGATTCCCATAAGATGGCTCCTCTTGTAAACTTGATAGAAAATATAAAGTGAATTTGTTCCATTAAGATCTCTAGCCATATCTGCATCCGTAAAACCTTCTAGATTTGGCTCATTATTACCAAAGCGCAAACTCCACGTCAATGTGCCTCTCAAGTATCTCAAAATCCATTTAACTGTTTCTTAATGAAGCTTCCCTTGAATTGGCAAGAATCTACTTACCATCCTAAAGCTTGAGCAATATCTGGCCTTGTGCCCACCATTGCATACATCAAAGACCCTACTGCAGATAAGCATGGAATAAATGACATATAATATTTCTAATTTTTTGTTAAGGGACATGCACGCTTACATAGCTTAAATTTTGATTGCCAATGGTGTGCTAACTAGCTTGGCATGCTGCATATTGAACCTTTCTAACACTCATTCAATATATCTCTCTTAAGACAACTACAATCTCTTGTTCTTTCTATCTCGAGTTATATCCATACTCAAAATCATCTTTGTGGGTCCCAAATAATTTATATCAAAAGATTTGGACAAGTCCTCCTTTAAATTTTGGATTGTGCCATTGTGTTGACCTATAATCAACAACATATCATCAACACAAAGAAGAAGAATGATGAAGTACTCACCTGATAACTTCTTAAAATACGCACAAGTATCAACATATGTTCGCTTGCAACCATAATTTGTCATAAAGGAGTTGAGCTTCTGATACCATTGACTTGGAGCTTGTTTTAAGCCATAAAGACTTTTGTTCAACTTGTAGACCAAATTTTCCTTACATTTAGCTTTGAAACCTTTTAGTTGTTCAATTTATATCTACTCTCCCAAATCTCCATGCAAGAAGGTTGTTTTAACATCTAGTTGTTTTAGTTCAAGATCTAAACAAGTAGTTAGACCCAAAACTATTTGGATTGAGGTTATTTTGACTATTGGTGAAAAGATTTTATCAAAATCAATACCCTTCTTTTCATTAAATCATTTGATTCCCAGCCTTGCCTTATGCTTTACCAGCTTGTTACCATCTCTCTTTATCTTGAACACCCATTACTTCCTTTACTCATTATCCTCAATGGAATCATATTGAATATTTTATGGATGTGGTTCATGTAGCTCGTCAATATCAGACTGTATCATATCACCACCAATATATGTTTGGTCACACATTTCATCTTCTTCACCTGCAAGCTGCTCAATAGTCGAAGGAATTGGAGAAGAGCTAACTATGCCATCCGATGAGTTACAATGTGATGATTTATCTCCAATCATAAGATCATCACCTCTCTCATGCTCTTGGAACACCACATCCTTGCTCCTGACCACCTTTTTCTTCTTTGAGTCATATAGTCTTAAGCCAAAATGATCACCACCATATCCAACAAATATGCAAGGTATTGCCTTTAAGTCAATCTTCTTTCTTTGATCCTTAGGTACGTGTTTGAATGCCTTGCAGTTAAAAACTCTCAAATGGTGATATGTGGGATCTTTGTTGGTCCACACTGTCTCAAGAATCTCAAATGTCTTTGGCAACATAGACATCCTAATTATGCAATGAGCCTTATCCATGATGGTTATGTTCATCCTCTTAGCAACCTCATTGTTTTACGTAGTCCTTGGTTTGATTTTCTCAAGTATAATTCCATGAGATGTACAATATTCTTCAAACACCTTGGAAGTATACTCCCCTTCATCATCTATTTGTTGGCACTTTAGCTTCCTCTCAGCTTCCCTTTCTACTATAACATGAATCTTCTTAAAAGTTTCTGACACTTGACTCTTATAGTTCAACATGCACAGCTAAATATTCCTCGAATCATTTTCAATGAATGTAACAAAATATTTGTTACCTCTTAGGTACTCCTCTTTAATAAGACCACAGACATTTGAATGCATCCACTCTAATAATTTTGACTTTCTTGCAAATATTCTCTTGAAATAGACTTTTTACTACTTTTCAGATAACTAATGATCACAACGATTAAGGGGTTGTGATTTGTTAACTAGGATAAGGGATTTTTCAACTAGCAACTTTAATCCCTTCTCACTCTTGTGGCTCAATCATCGATGCCACATATTCGGTGAAGATTCTTCTTCAGCTGTGTATACTTCTCCACCACATACCTTTAAGTGTGTCTTATATAGTGTGCAACATAACTCTCCTCGGGCAATCGTCATAGCTTCTTTAGACAAATTCCACTTCCTATCCCCACCCTTCTTAATCTGACATATTGGCTGATAAAAGATTGAACTTAGATCTTTCTTAAGGTACATTTCTTAAGGTCAGTAAGTATCTAACGTTTTTCTTAACTCGAATGTCACCTATACTGACAATCTTAGCAAAACTTGTTTTCCCATTTTTACACTCTTAAAATCTTCATTCTTGGAACACAATGTTAAGATGCTCTCATTTCAATTAGCCAGTTAGAACTAACATTGCTGACATGGAAGCATTCACTAGTTGCACAAACTAGGGACACCTCATCATTTGTGCTTGGAGCAGTTGCAACTGTACTCTTATCATCACCATCATTTTGATGATCTTGCTTTTTCTGATCCCTCTTCCACTTATAATAGAACCTCTTAATACGTCCTGGCATATTGCAATAGCGGAATGTCTTCATGTCTTTATCAGCTCCAAACTTTGAATCGTTCTTAGATTGCCATGATCTTTGGGACTCCTACTCTTGTTCCTTCCCCTGTTTTCTATCGCGAAAGCTAGCACATTATCAACTTCAATCTCCTTTGTTCTGATTTCTCCATTAAACATACTCTTTTTGATTACATCAAAAGAAAGCACACCTTCAGGAGCTGAGTTACTAATCGTCATTCCCAACATTTCCCAGCTAGTAATGAACTCAATAGGAACAAAGCTTGAAGCTCCTCATCAAGAATGATCTTCATTATAGTAAGCTTGATGATTATGTCTTGAAAATTACCTCGGATTGTTTCACAACTAAAATAGTATATTCTAAGGATATAACAAAATTTGTTTGGGTATAAGGATATACTTATTCTAGTATTTGAATAAGTCATGTTTGGCTATTTAATTAAGATAAACTAGTTTTTATAAATGGTTAAAGGAAAACAACAAGAAAAAGATCAAGATTCGGAATAAGGTATAAATTATGATTCTTGCTTGATTATGATTTATATGTTAATTATTTTATAGAATTTAAGTGATCTTGACTTTTTTAAAATTAGATAACGAAAAAGTTTCATGATTATTTTACTATCTGTAGAATCAGATCCCATCCTAATTTCCCATTAAGTGCTTCATGATAGTGATGAAACCTTTGGATCAGCTGTACCAATCCTCATCTAATATGATCATGCTAACTTTGGCCTTTAAGGGTACGAAGAGAATCAAATTTTACATTCTTTGAATTTCATAAAGGAGGCCTAACACATTCTAGTTATTAAACTAAAATCATGTGTTATTTTCATTCCCAATTATAAATTTCATTTCTCGACACATGACATTTCTCAGCTTTAACATTTGGTTGAGGGTTCGAAATTTGTTTTGATTGGTTTTAATACTCCAAAAGCTTTGATCTTTTATAGTGCAAGTATACATCCATTTAGACTACTTTTAAGTATACATCCATTTAGACTACTTTTAGTAAGTTCTCCATCTAGTTTATAATTCCCTGCCGTCTATTACATGCAAATCTCAAACTCAAACCCAAGCCTGTATCTCATGGTTGGGGGTGGAGGTCCCTCCCACTAGGCTCCATGAAAATGGATTCTCGATGGAGTTCACCACATGACTTTTATTGAGATATTTTAGATAATTAAAGGATTGAAATAAAAATAAAATAAACTTAGAGTTAAAATAAAAAGTTGGTGTAAATTAGAGAACCACAAAACCGAATAACTTGATAGTGCGACGTGATAATGTAAGATTAGGACTGCCAATTAGCCTCATCAACACAAAATCAAAATGGTAAGTATGCAGCGGTCTGCTGTCTTTCTCCGGTATTTAGCTTCAAGATACCCGAAAAGCGGCGAATGGTCACCGACATCCATAGGAAAGATAGCAGCAGACACTCCGACATTATGTAAGCCTGAAGTGGTAAAGGACGAGGAATCAGGAGGAAAGCCAGCCACCCACGTGCTTCACCAACCAGTTTTTACTTTACTCGAATCAACCACTTTTTCACCAAGTAAACTTCCTTTCAACATTTGGAAAGAAAAGCACGGCTCTACGATGACGTGGCACAAGATCCAAGGTGCAAGCAACAGTATGACATCTGAAAAAAATAATAACAATGGAAGCAATTCCTTTTTAAGTTTCTATTCAATTAGTAATGCATTATTTTATGACAAGTTACAAAATTTGAAGTGTGAAGAGAAGCTCTAATTTTTATCACAATTCATTTCTAGAAATTAGTAAAATAGTTTATTTGACTTTAAATGATTATTTACTATTACTGCGTCATTTTACGTAAATATATATTTAATCTTTCAATATTGTATTTATGCATGGAGGCATAATTGCTTAGTAAAATTTTCTATATAAAATTTTCCTATCACTAAATATTTGTATACGACAGATAACCCAATAATATAAATTTAATGGCAAAGAAAGTTGAATTAGTTACAATATATATTTTTACTTTTTAATAAAATTGTATGAACAATATTTATGGATCTAACAACTAAAAGAAATCTTACTGATAAGAAGTTTATTGTAACTATATATTATCCATATTTTTATTCTTATAAAAGTTAATCAAGATTTAAAACTACAAAAATGTTGAACTTTTAATAGAACAATTTATGTATAACGTAAAGTCAAAAACCTTAATATGCAATTTAAAACTCTAATTTAATTTGAGCTATACTTTAGATTTTAGTTTACATTTAAAAATACTTGACAATTTTCAATGGCCCAATAATTGTATGTTTAGTATATGCATAAATATATATCGGTCACAATGGATTAAACATTCCCTATTGACTAATACACTGAAAAGTGTTACTGTTAAACAAAGTTTAATACATGTTCTAAACTTATTAGCAAAATGAAAAGCCTCTGACAGATGAATGATGAAATCCTAGCTAATTTTATCATAGGCCTTTTGAAAATCAACCTTGATTGGTCCATTCCTTGTTCACTATCCTTTAAATAACTCTTGAGATCACCTATCATTCTTCCCTTGATACAGGACTCTTATAAGTCATTGATTATTGGCTTCAATACCTTGTTAATTCTAAAAGCAATGATTTTTAAAATGATTTTGTATTGAAAATTGCAACATTCTTATTGATTTCTTTTAGGATCTTAAGTTTTTCAAAAAGAAATCCAATATGGCATCTGTCACTATGGTTTTAATAAGGGGCTATGTATGATTTTTTTTTTCTGTCACTATGGTTTTAATAAGGGGCTATGTATGATTTTTTTTTTTCAAAAAAAAAAGACATTAAGACTAGTAAGACTTTAAGCTTTTTTATGACTTAGCTAAAAAACCACCCTTTACCTTTTATGCACTAACTTGTCCAAATAAGTCTTTAATTTATTTATTAGAGTTGATTAGTTATAAAATGTATTAAAAAGTGTTACTAATGAAGAGCTTAGGGTTGAAGTCCCTATAATACTTTTGAAAAATGAGTTAACTTCCCCCTTGAGGCCTTTTGGGAAAAAATAACTTACCTCTCTTAGTTAACAGCAGATACAATTCTATTCAAGTTCCTTTTATCCAAAATTTAGTTGAAAAAGAATTTTGAATTCTTACCCTATCCTTAATCTATTGAACTATGGACCTTTGTTAAATCAAGGAGTTGTGGTTATCTACAACCCTTATATACCCATTTGCTTTTTTCCATATTAAAGAGAGCCTCCGTACTTTTCATTTCCTCTTTTATCTTAACTAGATTGTTTTTTGATTTCATAACCTCCTCTAATGTATGGTTACCCTCTCTTTTAAATTTTTGCATCTTTAGCTCCTCCTTAATTTCCAACTTCTTCATACAAATAAAGCCTGTGTATCAAGTAATTATTGAATTGAAATGGAAAGTGCTTCATACTTTTCATAAACAAGTTTTGTACCACTATTAGGGAATGGTCAGAGAGTAATGGTTTTAATATCATTACTTTGCTCTTAAGAAATTGCGTAAGCCATTCCTCATTTACCAAAGACTATCAAGTTTCTTCCTAATATGCCATTTTCTATTTTTTTTGTTTTTTAAAGAATTTTAAATAATATTTCGCTAACCATTCCAAGAAAGAGATAATTACCAAAGAGAAAAAAAAATTAAAATGCTTCTATCTTATGCTTGTCTACTGGCTAATATGTGGTTAACTACACATGTTCTTCATAGAGCTCCCCATCTATCCCTCAATTCTGTCTCACTAATTGGGATTATCTATGTATGGAGATGAAGATCAACCCTAATTAACCAGCGAGGCTCGTTGTTAATGGTCGACTACTTTTTCTAAGTCTTTGAGGCTCTTCCATTCCATTAACCATAAGGCTATATATAGGTACAAAAGATCTGACCTGTGAACCTATTCGTCTTCTCTATTTGCATGTTGTAACTCTATGTTTTGTTATATAGATTAATAACGTATGCTCGTCACAGAATATCTTAATTATTCCTCTTTATTGATTGGGATTTTCTAATTTTTTAAGACTAAGGTGCATTTTAATTCGCCCGCACAACTCATCGACGAAGGATCTGTTGTTTCTCTCTAAGTCTTTGAAGGCTCTTCTATTCCTTTTATCCTACAAGCCCATCACTAGGTAGGAGATTACTAACTTGTATATCCATTTTCCTTCTTTGTTTACATGTTGTGATTCAATGCTCCATTCAATTATCTCCTACCATGTAATTGGTATGTTTCTAATTCCACATTTTTAGACCTTCACTCTTCATACCCTGTTTGAAAAGGGTCATTAGAATAGCACAAGTAGCAATGATTAAGGAATATTAGAAATTTTTGAATTATGATAATAGTGGACAATTTCCTTTTGATTGTCAAGAACATAATATGTGATGCACATTGTGTGTATATTTGATCCATATCAATTTATTCCACACAACCTTATGTTGTGCTGCTTAGAATATTGCCTTCATAGTCTTATTGGAAAATTCCTTAGTATTTATCTATATCCAAATAGTCATGTCCCCTTTTCTTAGGGTTAGCGATACATTAAGTAAATAGCCTAGTAGATTAGGATTTGATATTAAACTTAATAACACTTCCTTGTTAAAAAGAACTTCATTTTTTGTTGCATTTCTTGGATACCTTTCTTTAAGTTGTAGAAGTGCTACTTGGTGTTCCATAGATCCAAAATGTGACAAAAAACCACATCATAATTATAAGCTCTTTCCATCCCCAATTTTGTGGGATATTAACTATTTTAAACTACTCATTAGCTTTAGTATGCACTGTATATTTGAGGATGCATTCTTAGGGCTTCCCATATGCCATAAGTTTGAATCATTTATGCAGTAACAAAGTACCTGCTTAACCCATAAAGAGTTTTTATCTTTCACAAATGCCTAAATTCTTTTAGCTAACATTGCCTCATTCATAACCTTTAGAGGAATTAAGCCCAACCTACCTTGACTTTTACAAACACATACTTCCTTCCTTTAAATGTAGAAGGTTACAGGTTCAAGTTACATAAATAACTTTTTTGTAAAATCAAAAGGGAATGTTTCATACATTGATGACCCTCCCCGACTCTTGCAAAGTGGGGAGCCTTGTGTACTGGGACAACCTTTTATACTTCCTTCCATCTAACCCTTGCTTTTGTACCACCCTCCTTGCCACCATTCCATAAGAACTTCGTTATTAATTTTTCAATTACTTTAATGACACAACTAGATAGAGTTAGGTGAGAGGCGCGGTATAGACTTATTGAATTCAATATAAAGGAAAGTAATTATGCTTTACCTACCATGGAGAGGGATTTAGAGTTTTAATTACATATTCTTGCCTTTAATCTTTCTATTAAGGGTTTGAAATCATTGTAGTAGCTTTAAAGATGAGATAGGAACACCTAAGTATGTAGTGGTAAATTTTTAGGTTTAAAACATGTAATAAGGGAGAAATAGTTGGCATTATGGGAAGCTCCTCTAAACAAATATAACCCACTCTTTTCATTTGGCCTACAACCTTAAAATTTTATTGAGTATCTTTAATCTAGTCACTAAGGATGGACTGATGATCAACCTTTTAGAAGAGGAATACATCATTTTTATAATTAAGATATATAAGATCCTACTCTTCTTACATCTGGAATGGTATTTGAACATTTTATTCCTTTCAACCACCTTTGCAAGTATTCGATTAAATACATTTATGCCTATTGAAAACAAAGGTGATGAGATTAGGCCACCCTATCTAAGGCCTCTCAAGCTTTTGATGATTTTTTGATAGCTCACTGTTAACCAATATATTGTAAAAAATTATGGTGATACATTGCTCAATCCACTCAATGTATATTCTTAGAATACCATAGTCTCTTAGACAGTTTAAAATGAAATTCCAATACATAGAGTCACCTTCTAAAAATCTACTTTCAATGAACAAATCCTACCACTTTTCTTTCCTATATAGCCCTTGAATATCTTTTTAAGAAGTAGAATATTATCACATACCTGTCTCCTCGGATTTTAGGCACCCTGTTGGTATCCAATATGAGTAGGCAAGGCTCTTTTCAACCTTTTGTCTAGTTTTTTTATATTATCTTATAAGTGGAGTACAACATGCCATAGTACAAAAACTCTTCAAAGATTTATGCTAATTGCTTTTTGGTATTAAGATGATAAAAGTTCTATTTATCTCTTTATAAGTTTCCTTTTCCTAAAAACTCTCCTATTGTTATTGTCAATAAGTCTCTTGTGATGGCCCAAGTCTTTTTGAAGAAGAATATACTCATGCCTTCTGGCTCTAAATCTTTGAAAGGGATCAGGAATTTAAGAGCATGCTCTATCTCTGATCTGGAGACATGTTTTAAGAGAATCTCCATTTTTGCAGGGGACAACTAATCTTGGATAATCTTTTTGATGAAATGGAAAAGGGATGCAGCATCTGAGGGGGTACCTAACATGCTAGTAAAACAATCCTTGGCTTCTTTCATTATATCTTCCTGAGTAGTGATTAGGGTTTCATATTTTTTTAGAGAGATGATTCTATTTTTAGATTTCGTTATAGTCACCCTCTTGTGAAAATAGGAAGCGTTTTTGTCTTCATAAAAATCCACTACTCTCTAAACCTCTGCTTTATTATGGAATACTCCACTTTTAATGGTTGGGAAAGTTTGAGCATTGCGGTTTTTCAAGATCTTAGATATTAAAGTTAGTAGGATTAAGATAAAGTTTAGCTCGTACCTTCGCTAGCTGTTGTTTTGCAAATGTCAAAGTTTGATGTGTGTTGCCAGCTATTTCACCATTAAGTCAATTTAGTTCCTCCGTTACTCCTCAAATATTTCTAGCATAATTATATTGATTAGAGATTTCAACCCTTACATTAGACCCCTTAATATTGCATCTTCAAAGCCCCTTGCTTCACATAGAAAGTTGTTAAATTTGAATGGTGCTCCCTTATCTTTGCTCCTGGTTGTTAGTTTTAACTATGATGGGTGAGTGGTCAGAGCATAATGTATTTAGGAATAATGTTACACTATTTGGAAAGCTCTGGAACTAATGTAAGTTGGCCATAGTCATATTCAACTTCTTCTTTAGAAATTAAGATCAACTTTACCTATTATTTCAAGTATAAAGTTTCCACTGTAAAGGAGGTTTTCCATCTAAATGTCAGTCACATATTGTTTAAAGTCACTACTATAATTTCCCATGTGGTTGTTACCTTCTACTTCATTTGGGTTGTAACATATAGTTGAAATCTCCTAGCTTAAGCCAAGGGTCTTGAATTCATAGTTATAGATGCCTTAATGTGTTCCACAAATTTGTTTTTAGGAATTTGTGATCCTTTATTCCTGCTTAAGTTTGACCATCATATGTTTCATCAGCTCATGTACCAAAGTATCCATCATTTGCACTTTCTTCTCTTCATAAAACACTAGATTCTACCATTGTAATGACATACATAAGTTTCCACTATTCTCTAGTAGTTAGGCACAAAATTTTAAAGATTGCAATTCTCCTTCTTGATTCTTGTCTCCAAAATGCCAAATATATAAGGCTTATTTTCATGTATGAATTCCCTGATCATTACTTATTTAGAAGGGTAATTCATACATCCCTTACGTTCCAAGAAATTATGGTTATATCTATCTTGTGGAAGAAGAATTCATATTCTTCCTATTGGATCTTCTTCTGCTTGGTGTATAAAATTCATTTTGCCTGACCTGTGTTTCTAGAATACCAACTACATTGCCTGATCTTTTTTTCCTTTTGATTGTTTGCTTTCTAATCTCATCATTTAATAAAAGTTCACCCTATTTGTTTACAAAGGGGCTTATCGAAAAGGGATACACAATTCAACCTCCCCCCTTCTTCTGCATCTGTATATCATTATTAAATCTTGTATTAACGTGTGATTCACTTCAATTGGTATCAGAGCTTAGTGTCCAAGGATCACCTTAACAAAGTGTGGATTAAAGATTATGGCAAAATCACATACATACATAGCGGAAGGTGCCTCAGTCACTAGACCTCCGGCGTTCAACGGAGAAGACTATCACTACTGGAAAGATAGGATGCGGTTGTTCATCGAATCTACTCATGTTGACCTTTGGGACGTGATAGAGAACGGACCATACGCACCCGTAGATGAAGAAGGGAATCCCATTCCACGAATCAGATGGACGGCTGATCAAAAGGCAAGATTCCAACTAAACTCCAAAACAAAGTTCTTCTTGAGTTGTGCCTTAAGCAGAAGTGAGTACGATAAAGTCCACAGATGCGATACTGCGAAGGAGATGTGGGACACCTTATCCATCGCACATGAAGGTACAAACCAAGTTAAAGAATCCAAAATAAGTATACTTGTGCATCAGTACGAGCTGTTCAAAATGAAAGATGAAGAATCCATTGATCAAATGTTTGGAAGATTTCAAACAATTATAAATGGATTAAAAGCACTCGGAAGAATGTACGATAATCAAGATCATGTTCGAAAGATCCTAAGGAGTCTACCAAAGAGGTGGAGACCGAAGGTTACTGCTGTACAAGAGGCAAAGGATTTAAGCGTGCTGAAACTTGATGAATTGCTTGGATCGCTAAAGATACATGATGTTGAGCTCGATGCTGAGGACAAGCCCAGACGGGACACGGACAAAAGAATCGCAAGACTTAAAGGAAGAGGAATTCATCAAAAGCCTTGAAGATTGAAGATTCAAAGAATGATGATTCCAGCGAATCAGAACCTGAGCCGAGTGAAGAAGATGACGAGCTGTCTTTCATTTCGAGGAAGATTAGACGGATGTGGAAAAAGAAGACCAAAGGAAACTCAACCTTCAGAAAGAATAACAAAGATGATGGAAAGAACGAGAAGACATCCATCACATGCTACGAGTGCAACAAGCCGGGACATTACAAGTCCGAGTGTCCAATGCTGAAAAGAAAACCAAAGAAGAGTAGAGACGGAAAGAAAAGCATGATGGCAACTTGGGAAGATCTGGATTCATCCGAATCAGATACAAGCTCCGAGACGTCAGAACATGTAAATATATGTCTGGTAGCTGAAGAGGGAAGTGATGAGGAGGTAACCTCAAACTATAATGATTTGCAAGATGCATACTCAGAACTTCTGGAAGTTTCTCATGCTATTCTAAAACAGTATAAGCTGTTGAAAAAAAAGTATGCAGAAAATCTGAAACATACACAAGAGATAGAGAGTGAAAACATGAGCTTAAAAAGGCAAGTAGAATAAATGAAGAACAAGAGAGTGATAGATAGATCTGAAGAGATTAATCAGTTGAAACTTAGGATTAATAGTCTCTCAGCTGCTCTAGCCACTTTCACTGAAAGTACAAGAAAAATGAACGATATGATAGGAAAATGCAGACATCCCAATGACAAAACCGGATTAGGGTTTACTGGGAATAAGTCTCAACAAAAAGGAAAACCATCTTTTCAGAAAAAGAAGAAGAAAAGTTTTCAATCACATTTTCATCAACAATTTCATCAAATGCATCATTATCATACTGTGCATCATACTAACCCGAAAGGACCCAAGAGAGTTTGGGTACCTAAGAACAAAATAATATCTCCTGCAGACATCCTTCTTTGGAAGAAGCAGCAAGCACCATTGGTATTTGGACAGTGGATGCTCGCGTCATATGACGGGAAGAAGGCCTATGTTCCTAGATCTTCAGTATAAGAAGGGAGGAGCGGTAACTTTTGGAGATAACCAGTAGGGTAAAATAATCGGAATCGGTAAGATTGGTAAGGATTCCCTTGCATGCATTAAAAATGTTCTGCTTGTTGATGGTCTAAAACACAATTTGATTAGCATTAGTCAATTGTGTGATTCTGGTTTTGAAGTCATATTCAATCAAAATTTTTGTGAAGTTAGAAACAAAGATGGATCTATATTCTTTTCTGCCAAAAGACAAAACAATCTTTACAAAATTGATTTAGAAGATTTTCAAACTCAAAACATTTCATGTTTTTTATCAACTGAAGAAGAAAGACTGATCTGGCATAAAAAACTAGGTCATGTCAGTTTTAAACATATTTCAAAGTTGTTGAAGCATGATTT
>JAOTBA010000002.1:20608270-20618321 GCA_025629845.1 Erythroxylum squamatum | reverse complement strand
CATATAACTACCTTTGGTAGTTATCTCCAGATTATCAGTACTATTATACCCTTCATGGGTGTAATAATAACTTACAGTCGAAGGGCTTTAAATTGAATACGATTAAGGATGAGTATGTAGAGTATAGCTTTTTGGGCCATAGGTGGCTATCGATGTGGTGGTAAAGATTTGTTCATAAGCTATACTATAAAAAGAGTGTTTAAGTATCTAGGATCTATCATCCAAAGTAATAGAGATATCGATGAAGACATAGTTCACTGTATAAGATTAGAGTGACTTAAATGGAGAAGTTCATAATAAGTTTTAAATGACAAAAAGATATCACCAAGCTCAAAGGTAAATTCTATCATTTAGTAATTAGGCCAGTCATCTTTTACGAGACAGAGTATTGGCGCATCAAACAGGTACATAGTTATAAGCTAATGGTGACGAAGATGACGATGCTCTGCTTATTAAACGGAGGGGTTATGGAGTGACCATTTTTGTGGCAAATTGTTCCATTTTAGAAATTTTAAGGGATAAAGTGGTATTAAAGATAACGGTAGAGGCCATCTTAGAGTCTTTGCCAAACATCAGGGGGCAATCAAACCTTTTGCCATCATAAGAATAACACTTAGTTACAGTTATCAAACTATTAGCTAGTAGACGAGTTAGCTTCTAAGTCCATAAACTAAATGCCAAGACCTAAGATTTGACACCATTATTCTTACCTTATAAGGCTTGCCTCATTCTATATAAGTGAGCTAGCACATAGTCATCCATATTTATATTGATTATTGTTAATTAAGTAAATTGGTTAGAAAATTTATAGAATTTTGTAAACACCCAATTCACCTGCCCTCTTGGGTGCCATTAGCGACTAATAAATTTTTCTTTGTAAATGGGTGGAAAAGGTTAAATGGAAGAACATAAGCATAAATTATGGGTTTAGTATTGTGCATAGTAGAAAGTAGATAGATAAAATTATAGTAATATCATAAAAAGCATAGGTAGGACTTAATTGTGAGGGCTCTCATCCATATGGATAGTTCAATATGCTCATCAATGCCTAACCCTAAAAAATGGATCATCCAAGGCACATTAGCATGACGTACTTCTCCTGTTCGAACCTCCGCTTTTAATTTGAATTTGAATGATTTTCCAATCTAATTAGGAGTTAAAAATATATTAGTGCGTGATGCAGAAAATCTTTTTCCATGAGCGGATTCTTTATTTTTTTGATGAATCCTAACTATTAGTTATTCTTATTAAATTGACATATTTTCCTGAAGAACTAGTAAATACTTCTGCTATAAAAAGGGGTTGGGGTAAGAAACACTCATTTTTTCATGTTCTTCCTACAGTTAAATGATCATCCTTAGATAATTAGTCATTATTGAGGGCTAAGACCATACATATTGATAAATAGAATTGCCACTTATTTGTTGAATAATCATATCGGTCAAAAAATCATAACTATAATGATCGCTAAAACACTTAGAAAAGACCACATAGCTTCTTATACCAATTTCTCCTGACATATTACTAATTCCCTTGACGTACATCGACTTGTTGTTAATAGATCAGTAAGAGTATTGTTCATATATATAACTCTCCTACAAGGGACAAAAGAAAATTCTTATTCTTTCTTTAACAATTTTTGATCTCTAGTGGATCTCTTAGTGGGACTCAAACCCAGATGAAGTTCTGACCATCTGTCAGAGAAAAAAAGAATGAATGGATCTTGGGATATCATTGAGAAATAACAATCTATGTTATCAAAAGATTCATTGATTATCTTTAGTATGGAATGAGTCAATCATCCAACTTAGTATTAGTATTGTGCATACTACAAAGTGGACAAACAAAATTATAGTAATAGCATAAAAAACATAGGTAGGACTTAATGAGTTTTTCACTTACTTATATATTTCACATATTATAAGCATATATAAGAAACCATGTCCATAAGAAACCTTTATTGTACACAATTTGATGAAAGTTTATATACTGTTGTTCTTCAAATTGTCTATACAAATATTAAAAACTTAAAGGAGGTTTACCATACTTTTGCATAGTTAACCATTTCAGCAACAAAACATTAAACAGAAAAATTTTATGCATAAGTAAGTACTAATCATTGTCTTTCAACGTATGTTTTTTAATGGATGGTTATGCATGAATCGTTATTATTCAAATTGTTCATATAAAATTATAACTACATTTCATTTAACCATATGGTCGTTTGGTGTATGAGTGTGTACCAATCTGTGTCCTTCACATTGATGCTTTCTACCTTTTGTAATTTAAGTAAAATATACATTTTAGTTTTACTAAGAATTTTTATTAGAATTACAATTAATTACAGTTAAATACTAATTGTCCCTAAATAGGATCAAATATCTCATATTTAATTCTAAAGTTTCTCAAACTCTACAATCAAATCCAACTTCACTAAAAAAAAACCCTTTTTCTCTCTTTAAACATCCAATATATATTACTCATCAGGTTCCAAAATATGTTGCAATGCATATAAATTATATCCCTAAATCATATTTATGATTAGATAAAATATTCTTTGTTATTTTATTTCTAATTATCTAACTAAAAATTTGATACCCTTAGTTAATATTGGTATATAACTATGTATCATAATCACTCAAATATTAAGAATAACAAGTTAACTTTCACTAAACTTTTTGTATATGATTGTTTTGTACAATTTATTCCTTTCATTAAACAATATTCTAACTAAACGCACAATATGGAATCAATGTCTATTCTACTTAAGTCTAATTATATTAGTTTTCCATTATTGGAAATTAATTTAATTAATGATATTTTAAAATTATTTTACAAAGTGTCATTACATCTTTACCAAAGATTTTTTGAATCAATACTAATCGAGAACAATGAGATATTCTCCTAAATCAATTGAAGGTGATGAATCCTATATTGATCATGCAATTATTTCTATATAATTCAGGCTATATCCAATTGCTACCAATTGAATAACCCTTGACAAGAATTCATCATTAGTAGTATTAAAACATATCAATCCTTATATGAGGTAATTTAGAGATCTCAATTTAAACGATCACTTATATAACCATCATAATAAGATTTTTTATTACGTACATAATAATCACAATGAGAATTCTTTAAATGACATTCTCATATTAAGTCAGTTCAATGAATTTATTTTCTTGGAAGCATCTACATGTTTGTTTACGTATCTTTATAGTTTCGTCTAAGGGTCGACCACTTTCTTCATAACAAAGAATTATAAGGTATGCTAGTCTTTTTAAGTCTATTAATTTCCACCCTTAATAACAAATAGGTAAAATATATGGATAATATATAAATATAATATAAATCTCATAATTATGACCTCATCATAATTTTAATTACAATGTACATTTAACTTATGAGCTTTATCTTTTACATTAGTTAATTTAATGATTATACATAACACTAAGAATTTCTTTAAATAATTATATTGGTTGTAGGGAATAAAATGACATTTCATTACTAGTATAGTTTTTAATCGTTGAGGGTACTATTTATACTCAAAGATGGTATTCCCATTTCTCACAAAATACTTACTTATTTTAAATGACTCGTGGTAATTTTTTGAGTCTTGGTATATTTTATTTTGAGGCGACTATTTTCCTTCTACTCACTTATTATATTCCGTTTTAAATATATAGGACTTACTTATCTACAAAACTTCTTCATTCCATTATTAGAATTATTACAATTAGCATTTCCCTTATCTTAGTGCTCATAAATTAATTATAAACAGCATAAAAATTATAGTCCCCATCTTTATGTATATATATTAATTATAAAGATCATAAATATCTCTGCAACTATATATTGCGATAATCCTAACAATGTTTAATGGTAAACTATAATGACAGATGCTCCTAAACACTTCCTTTTTTTATACTATATTAAGAAAAGTTTTATTATGCGGTGGTACATTTCTTTGGTATTTAGATTCCATATCATCATTAATAGTTCTCCTATGACCAAAGGAACATATCTCTATATAGGAAGATTGAATTTTTCAACTCTAAAAGTTAACTTATAATGTCAAAGAAGGTGGATAGATAAGTCCTTAACTCTTATCTAGGTTGCATACAAAGATCATCTAACCATTCTATTAAGTTTTTGATGCATTGTTATCATTCAGAGATGAGATATACTAGCCCATCCATTTTCTAAGTTGTTTCTAGTTTCTAACTAGAGAGATGAAATTAACATAGTATTTAATATTTTGATATGTTAGATTTTAAAGAAAAGAAAAGATATAATAAAAGACATAACTTCAAAGTTCAAGATACATAGAAACATAATGCATCAATAATACTTACAGACTTTTTAATATTTTTACTAAAAATCAATTAAAGAGATGAACTAAACATAGTTTTTCAATTTCTTATATTTGAGATTTTTGTAATGGAAAAATCACAATATATAAATAGTAATTACAAATGATTAAGCTATGGGAAACCGTTCTCACACTTAGGTTTCAAGGTATCTGCAGAATTCTTCAAATGCCAACCTTTCCTTTCCTTTTATATTTCTTATATTTCTTATTATATCTACTTATCTTTTTTTTTGCCTTTAATGCACCCTCTTATATTCCTTAAGATGCTACCATTTCCCAAAACTATTGAAAAAGGATGAATGGAAAATTTATAACTTGAGTTAGTTGGAATACCGACCATTATACACAGTCTTCCTATATCACGTTCACTATAGCTGGGAAATGAATTTGTCTAAGACTTTAGAACTTAACAATGATGACTATGTGCATAAAAAATTATTGAATACTAAAAGAAGATACCTTTATGGGTATGTAATCTTTTTCCTTCTTAACATATCAAAAATTCCCTTTTCCAAAGGCACTTCATCACCAAATAAAGAGAAATATTGAGTTATGAAAGAACAAACTTTAAGGGGTGTATATTTCAGATCATACTCGTGGTTTTGATCTAGAATGCACATAATTAAAGTTTAATTTCTCTTTAAATGCAAGTTCCTAACATTTTCCATAGTATAAAAAGCTTGTTTCAAAAAAAAAAATTTCTATAATAACATCTTAATCTACAAATGAGACTCGATGGGAAAAAAAAAAGAAAAACATTGAAGATAGGGGGATGGGAGAAAGTGATCAAAATGACAATAAGAAATGATGCCCTTATCTTAGAAAACCAATTTGATTTCATACCAGGAAGGTCTACGACAGAAGTCTTGCATCTTCTTAGAAAGTTAATGGAATACTACAGAGAAAGACAACGTAACCTACATATGGTTTTTATTGATTTAGAGAATGATAGGGTTCCAAGGGAAATTATGTGGAGGTGTTTAGAAGTCAAAGGAGTTCTAATGACCTACATATAGATTATTAGGGATATGTATAAAGGTATAAAAACTAAAGTAAGGATGATATGAAGACATACAGAGCATTTTTCTATAGATATTGGATTACACCAAGGTTCTGCTTGGAGTCCCTTTATGTTTATCGTAGTGATTGATGAACTTGCCAATAACATACAAGGGGATGTGCCTTAATATATGTTTTTTGTTGATGATATTGTTTTAGTGGATGAGACAAAAGAGGGGATCAATGTCAAGCTTGAACTTTGGAGGAATATGTTAGAGTCAAAGGGTTTGCGATTGAGTATGACTAAGACTGAATAAGTGGAGTGTAACTTTTCGGGATGTAAGGTGTTTACAGATGTGGAGGTAAAGATTAGGTTAGAAGCTATCCTTTAAAAGCAGTATTTTAAATATATAGGATCTATCATCCAGAATAATGGAGAAATTGATAAAGACATAGTTTACAGTATCAGATCGGGATGGCTTAAATGGAGAGGTGGTTCAGGAGTTTTGTGTGACAAGAAGATACTACTCAAGCCTAAAGGCAAATTCTATCATTTAGTGATTAGGCTGACCATAGTCATAAGTTAATGGTGACAGAGATGAGGATGTTTCGTTGGATGTGCAACCTTACCAAAAGAGACGAGGTCAGGAATGGAATGGTAACAAACAAAATAAAGTTAGCTAATATTATGGACAAATTAAGATAGACAAGGCTTAGGTGGTTTAGACATGTTAAGAGGAGACACCTAGATGCTCCAGTGACAATATGCAAGAGGATCGTACTTAAAGATTGTAAGAGAAAGTTAGGGAGGCCTCAGAAGAATTAGAGGGAGGTGATCAAGAATGATTTGCTAATGTTGGAACTTACCTAAGGATATGACTCATAATAGAAAACTTTGGCGTGTTAGGATTTAGATAAAGGATCCCTCATAAAGTGATCCTGGTAGCTATCGTATATCTTTTAGCTATTGCCTACTACAGTTACCCTAAGTGGTTGTTACTTATTGCTCGTATTAGTATTATTGTTATTATTATTAGTAGTATTATTAAAATATTTGGAATATTTAGTATTCTCTGTAGTGATATTAGTATCATTATGTCTATGATTATTAATGCTACTATAATTTTTACTTTTAATAATATTTTTATTTTATTTTATCTCTTTTATTTCTTTTAGTATTATATTATTTTTATTTCTTTTTACCTATTTATCTACTTTCCCTAGTATTTTTTCATTTTTATTTATTCATTTATGTTTTATTTGTATTCTTTTTTATTATTTATATTTATATTTTCATTTTCATTCATACATGTGAGTCATTGGAAACAACCTCTCTACTAGTTAAGAATAAAGCTGCGTACTACAGGACCTCTCCAAATCCCCCCCTTCCGAGATTTATATTAAGTATTGTTGTTGTTGTTGTTTGTCATCAATAGTTCCCATTTTGTAAGTGATAACATACTAAGCAATGCCCAAAGGAACACACGTATTTCTAGGTAGTCTAGATATCTCAACTCGAACAACTTAATCATAATGCAATAGAAGGTGGATAGATGAGTATTTAACTCCTGTCCAAGTTGCATACAAAGATCATTTAACTATTCTAATAGGCTAACAACGTGTTGTTATTCAAATTAGAAAAGCACATCTACCCCTTCCATTTTCTAGTCAGTTTATGCTTTCAAACCAAAGAGAAGAAATAAACTTAATATTTAATGTTTAAAAACATCATATTTTAAAGAACAAAAAAGATACAGTAGTAAACAAAATTTCAAAGTTCAAGGTAAGTAGAAACATGTGCTTCAACGGTACTCATGAATATTCCAGGACTATTTCCTTAAATCAATTGAAGAGATAAAATATATATGATATTTTGCATAAAGAAAAATGTACAACTAAACAACAATTACAAAAAAATAATCAAGAAAAATATCAGATTTTAAAGTACAAAAAAGATATAGTAACAAAAGAAATTTCAAAATTCAAGGTAAGTAGAAACATATGTTTCAATGATACGCATGGACATTCCAAGACTATTTCCTTAAACCAATTGATGAGAAGAAATAAACAAAGTTTTGATATATGAGATTTTGTATAAAGATGAAATTCACAACTAAACAACAATTACAAATAATCAAGCCTTATGGAACCATATGCATAACTTATATATACTTATTAACTTTTGGTTTTCCTTAATTACGACCATTATAGAATTCTCCAAATGCCACCCTATTCTTTTTCTCTATATTTCCTATATTTGATTATCTTTGTTTATGCCTCCAATACACCCTCTTATACTCCTTGATAAGCCATTGTTTCCCAAAAATGTTGATGTAAGGTCATAGACGGAGATACATGGGCCCCAGTGGTGCACTGAGCCCCTCAAAATTTATAAAAATTAAATATTTTTAATTTTTAATTAATATATATATATATAAGGATAGAATTATTTAGAGTTCAGTGGTGCACTAGGCCCCCCAAGATTTAAATTTTAAATATTTAGGCCCTCCTATTTTAATTTTCTGGCTCCGTCACTATGTAAGGTGAAATGATGGCATTCATAACTTAAGTCACATGATAATAAAAGCTTGTACATAATATAATAGACAAACTTCCCGTATCACATTTGCTATGGCTAGGAATTTAAATTTGTGTAAGATCTTGAACCTTTATAATTACAATCAATATAGATTAATATTTTAATTTTGTACTAGTGTCCAATATTTTAAGGGATAACATATTTTAAAGTTTAACCTTTTAAGAAAATTTCAATTTAGTGTCTAAGATTTTAAAATTTTCAATTAACTGATCAACCTTTTAAAACCCTAACAATTTAGTTCAAAAGGTTATTTTTGATGATGCAGAATGCTTACTAAATACCACATGGATATCTATCTATTAGCCACATCAATAAAAACTAATGTTTTGAGCTAAATTATTAAGGTTTTAAAAGGTTAGTCACTTAATCGAAAAATTTAAAAGCATAGGCGCCATATTGAAAAGATCCTAAAAGGTTAGGCCAAAAGGGCAATTTAGCCTCAACGTTTAGATTGAAATATGAGTTGGACCTAACGTTTTTGAAACGTTCAAAATGAACTCTAATGTTTATAAAATATTCAAAACAGTCCCTAACGGGAAATTTTTAAAATTTTTTAGTTAAAGTATTACCACTAATGGAATCGACGGTGCAACCTCTTGTTATATCATGAACCACATCGCCAAGCTTGCACACTAAGATGGAAAGACTGTTATTACGCCATTCATCACATCGCCAAGCCTCTTGGGCCGTTTCTCTAAAGGGGAGTAGAAGTAGTGTCATAGTTGGCACAGTGACAAGCTAGAAAGGGATCATTATTATAGAGGCAGTTGTTGCCTGCCCAACTCGTCTTGTGGTATTGAGAAGTGCAAGATGCATTCTTGGTCTGCAACATATCCTAGCAAAAGTTGGACATACAAGAACTACATTCGCATACCTATGGAAGGCAACATAGAACATGGGGCACCTCCAAAATGGCTTAGGAAGATCATTTGGCAACCGAAAAAACCCTCTGTTACAACATGAATTCTAGCACTAGTTATAATGCCCATCAGGAAATCTAGAACAATATGGTACAAACTATCGTTTATCTTTTGGACCTATTCTTCTCAACAAGAAATAATAGTAGAATTTGGTTTGATAGAGGAAACCAAGACCTCAACGCTATGACACGTTTCTTAGTAATTTTCAACATACGCTCAGCTTGTTATTCATTGATTATAAATAGATAAAAACAAATCATAAAAGAACCGCTAAAAAGGAGCTAACACCCACAACTAAACAAAATAATAAAAATTCATGGAAACACACACTTGTCATTTGACTTATTCAAATCTAAACAGCTGTCCAACAAGAACTAAGGATATTGGCACGTGATAACTCTCTCCTCCTTATAAACCACTTTTGTCCTCAAGAGTGACATGTGGAATTTGGACTTGATGGAATTGAAGTCTTCCCATGTTGCATCTGCAGCTAATAACCCACGCCACTGAATTAAAACTTCTTGCTTCCTTCTTCTCAATCTTGTATCCAGAATGGCTTCCAGTTCTGGAATCAAAGTACCAGTCTCCTCATCCCCAATAGGCAACTCTGATTGTATAATAACTCTAGTTCCAACATAGTTTTTAAGGAGAGACACATGGAATATAGGATGAATACGGACATTTTTTTGGTAAATCCAATTTATAGGCAACTGCACCAATTCTTTGCAACACCTTGAACGACCCATAATATTTGGGTGATAGCTTCAAATTCATCCATGAAGCAACTGAATTTTTCCTATATAGTTGTAGCTTCAAATAAACCCAATCTCCTATTTCAAATTCTCTTTCTTGATGCTTTGCGCCGTAAATGCGCTTCATCCGATTTTGAGCTCGTTGAATTTTCTCCTTAATCTCTTAAATCATAACATCCTACTCCAACAACTCTTGTTCAACTGCTGCTACCTTAGCCGTCCTAGGAATGTAAGAGAGAAGAGTTGGTGGTGGTCTACCATACACAACTTCAAATGGAGTTTTTCCGGTAGATGAATGAACACCAGTGTTATAGCAATATTCTGTCAACGACAACCACTTAGTCCACATCTTAGGTTGAGAACCAGTTAAGCACCTAAGATACATTTCCAGTGTTCGATTTACAAC
>JAOTBA010000002.1:20559296-20571908 GCA_025629845.1 Erythroxylum squamatum | reverse complement strand
TTTATTAGTATTTATTAATAAATATTATATAAAATATTTAAATAAACTTAAATAAAAATAATTTATTAGTAATAAAAATAAAAATAATTTATTAGTTATAAAAATAAAAATAATTTATTTTAAAGTTTTATTTAATTATAATTATTATTAGTAATAAAATATTTATTATTATTTTAAAAACTTTGAAAAAAAGGGGGAAGGAGAGGGAGAGAGGGAGAGAGGGAGGGAAATTTTGAAAATTTTGAAAAAAAGTCTCATAATTTTTTAAAATTTTCAGTACCGGCCGGTATTTAACCGGTATTTTAAATACCGGTCGGTACCGGCCAGTATGGCCGAAATGAGCCAGTACTAACTAGTATTTAAATCCGATACTATAACTTAAAATTTGGTACCAAATTTAGGCCAAAACGGTACCGTACCTGCCGGATTCCAAACCAGTGCAGTCTCTGCTGGAGCCCGAGTTGGAATATGGATTCGGGCAGCTTTGTAAATGCCCACTGATTTAAGTGGGGCCTGAACTTTTTTCAACTGAAGTCAATTTAAGTACAGAGGTAGTTAAAGTGTACATATAAATACAGAAACAGCTTTTTATAGTATGATTATAATTTTGTAAATAGAATTATTTATTATAAACTTGAACCGTTGAACATGATACGTGTATTTCAGAATTGCTTTTTGTTTGGGTGTAAAGTGAAGACAAATGTAAAAGGATGCTTTAAACAAGGTTGGTCAAATCAATTGTTGAATACTTTGAAAGATCAATCTAGATTTTCTTAGCAACTCAAAATATTACCTACTAACTATTATTAGTGAGACTCGATGAGATAATATAGCCAGTATACTCTGAGCAGCAGGTTGGTAAATTGCCTCTCTCCTGTGATTTAGCTGTGTATTTATTTCATGCTACCAACTCCATTCTTTTACCTCTTCCCATATCTTCAGAATCTATAACAAAGCTCCGCTAACTCAAATTCACCTCTTACCACACCATTCCTTATCTCATCCCTTTATCCAAGGCATAGCAACAAAACTACAAGAGAGTGAAAGAATTTTATTTCTAAACCAGACAGAGTCCATCTCCAGATGTTTAGTACTCGACATGAAGAGAAGCAACATCCATAATACTCTCCCCTTTTTAACTACTCTCATTTTCATAGGTACCCATTATCTGTTTCTCTCTGGCAATGGAGCCCGCGCGGACTTGCAAGAACCACAAATCAATCAGATCCATAGACAGCTTCTGCAATACAGACATGAGTATTTTTCAGGGGGTGACTATGTAGCCATTATAAGGTCTGCACCATCTACTCTAAGTTTTGAGAATCCAAGACTTGAAAGCTCTTACATTGCTCTCCAAGCATGGAAGCAAACATTCTTGTCGGATCCTCAGAATCTTACCTCTAACTGGGTTGGACCCAACGTCTGCAACTACACTGGTATTTTTTGTTCCCCGGCGTTGGACAACTCTTCAATCCAAACTGTTGCTGGGATTGACCTGAATCATGGAGACATAGCTGGTCGGCTTGTTGAAGAGCTTGGACTTCTGACAGATATCGCCTTGTTTCATGTCAACTCCAACAGGTTTTGTGGGAGGGTCCCGAAATCGTTCGGTAACCTTAAACTTCTCTATGAGCTTGATCTTAGCAACAATCGTTTTGCGGGAAAGTTCCCTTTTGTTGTTCTTGATCTTCCACAAGTCAAGTTTCTCGATCTTCGATTCAACGAATTCGAAGGTGATGTGCCCAAAGAGCTGTTCGACAAAGATCTTGATGCTATATTCATAAATCACAACAGGTTCACTTTCAAACTTCCTGACAACTTTGGAAATTCACCTGCTTCTGTTATTGTTCTTGCCAACAACGGTTTCCATGGATGCATGCCAGCAACTTTCAGAAACATGTCCAGAACTCTGAACGAGGTAATACTTATGAACAATGGGTTACGCTCGTGTTTGCTCGAAGAGATAGGGATGCTCAAGAATGTTACAGTTTTTGATGCGAGTAATAACATGATGGTAGGTTCGTTGCCTGAGTCCATCGGGGAAATGGAGAGTTTGGAACAACTACATTTGGCAAATAACAAGCTCTCAGGGACTATCCCGAAGAAACTATGTTCGCTTCCAAAGTTGAAAAACTTTACTTTTGCTTATAATTTCATCACCAGTGAACCACCAGCGTGCTTAGATTTGGAAGATTTTGATGATACGAGGAATTGTTTGAGGAATAGGCCAAAACAAAGATCAACATTGCAATGCAAAATATTCGTACATAAGCCTGTTAATTGCAAATCATTTAAATGTCAAAGTCCACGACCACCTTCTCCGCCAACTCCGTCACTTTCTCCTCCATCACTGCCACCTTTGTCACCACCACCCCCCTCAGTAGGACCTCCGTCACCTCTGCCACAAACACCACCACCACCAAATTCTCAGACACCGCCTCCCTTCCACCCACCACCACCACCACCACCACCACCTTACTTCACTTCACCACCTCCACCTCCACCTCCACCTCCACCTCCACCTCCTTTGAATTCGCCTCCACCACCGCCACCGGCTTCTCCATGTGGGGGTGAACCTCCTCCTCCTCCACCACCACCACCATCTCCTCCACCATGCAATGACCATCAGCCACCACCACAAGCAGCTTCAGGCCCCTACTTGGCGTCTTCTCCTGCACCTCCAATTCCACCACTGCGCTTTCAACGTTTTCCAACTTCACCAGCCCTCGTAGATAAGGACCTACTGCCAACCATTTCTGACACAAGATATGCATCCGGGACACCGCCTCCTTTCTACTGATTCTTCAGTCTAGAGCCTAACTAGTTGCCCCTTACAAGAAATTGGAGAAAGTACTAGACCAACTGTAGCTGGAGAAAAAAAGAGCAGAAATCGAGGTAAAATAGAAGGGGCAAGAACACTATATAGGTTGAGACTTGAGAGAGTTAACTCTCCATGACTACATGCTGGTTTTTTCACTATTCTTAATAAGAAGTAAAATGGCGAAAGCGACGGATAGATACATAGGAAGCGCCAGAGAGACAGCTAGAGAATGTGAAGCTACTTACGCTGCGGGGATTGTACTTACAGAGATGAGATTCATATTAACCATGAACTTTTACGGTCTAAATCATCTCTGTTTCTGTTCTGTAACGAATATCCCTACGTCAGAATTTCTATTTTTTCCTCTATTCCTTTCATTATCAAGTCATCCACATTCATTTAGCTTTCATAAACATCAAGTAAAAAATAAATTATATTCTTGAGTTGTGCCAACATTGCTAATTATCTGTGTGAAGGAGCTATCCTGATTACGTCGACTTCCAAGCTAGCATAAATCTGATTAAGTGGGGAAAATTTTAATAAATGTAACCTATGTATATACATTAAAAAAGACATATAACATGTCCAATTTACTGGTATCAACTAAGGATGATATTAGGCCGGGCTTGGGGCCAGCAAAGGGCTCAGGCCCGGACCAAGGCCCTAAGCCTGGCTCGATTGAGCTAGCTTGGACTAACTCGATCTTTTTATTTTTTCAAAAATTTTAATAGAATTTTATTTAATTAAAAATTTAAAATGATAAATTTAATTAATTGAATTTATAAATTTCAATTGGTCAATAAAAATTGAGATTTTACAATGAATGAATATATAAAACTTATATATAAATGAAAACAAATTCGTTAACGAAGGAGGATAGGATTATAGAAAATGAAAAGAAAAGATCACAATTAAGGTAATAAATTCAATTAATTTAAGTTACTAAATTCCATTGATTAATAAAAATTGAGATGTATATTAAATAAATATGTAAAACTTACATATATTAATTAGAAGAATAAAATGAAACTAAATTCATTAAATAAAGAGGATATGATTATAGTAAATAAAAGAAAAAGATTATAATTAAAGCGATCAATTTAATTAATTGAAGTTACAAATTTCGGTTAATTAATAAGAATTAAGATTTTATAATAAATAAATATTATAAAACATACATATATTAATCAAATGAATAAAATAGAGTTAAATTCATTAATGAAGGATGATAGGATTATAGGAAATGAAAGAAACATATTATAATTAAAGTGATAAATTCAATTAATTGAAGTTATGAATTTCAATTGATTAATAAAAGTTGAGAATTTATAATAAATGAATATATAAAATCTTGTTTTATCTTGTTTGGCTTTGGTGGTTTGTTTGATGATGTAAGCTTTGTAGTGGTGGTTATGTTTTGTGTGCTTGGTTTGGAAAAGAGATTGTCGATTGGAAATCTTAGCTGTACATAACTTTTGATTATTTATAAACTTTTTACTGATTTTTCAAAGAAATAAAATAAAACATACATATGCCGATTAAATAAATAAGATGAAATTAAATTCATTAATAAAGAAGGATAATATTATAGGAAATAAAAGAAAAAGATTATAATTAAAGTGGTTAATTTAACTAATTGAAGTTAAATATTTCATTTGATTAATAAAAATTGAGATTTTATAATGAATAAATATATAAAATATACATATATTGAGTAAATAAATAAAATGAAACGAAATTTATTAATGGAGGAGGATACGATTATAGGAAATGAAAGAAAAAGATTATAATTAAAGTGATCAATTCAATTAATTAAAGTTATAATTTTTGATTGATTAGTAAAAAGAAAGATTTTATAATGAATGAATATATAAAATGTACATATAGTGATCAAATGAATAAGATGAAAACAAATTTATTAATGAAGATGATATGAATATAGGAAATAAAAGAAGAGGATTATAATTAAAGTGATCAATTTAATTAATTGAAATTACGAATAAAATTCATAAATTGATGACATAATTTACAAAAGTGATTATCCAAATTTTTTAAATGATACAATTTACAAAAAATCTATATAAAATCATGAAATAATGTTCAGGACTAGGAATATGGACTTTAGGATTGTGAGAGACTAAGAGTGGACCGTGGAGACTGAAGATTGGAGAGATTGGAGACTAGAGAGATTGAGAGAGCGACTAATCGTTATAGTTAGGATCGTCAATAGTTTGCACCATTTCTTCTGAATGTAGAAACATTACATTTAGTAATGTAGTATTAAAATTAAATGAATATTACGAACATGGTAATAATTAATTATACATTCATCTTCGAATATTTTATCAAGATAATGTTGACTCGATTGATGAGTATAAGTATGTGTATTACTAGTTACCTCCATATTATTACCTACGACTGTATTAATATACAAATTAAAAAAAATATAAGGTAAGATAATATAAAAAATAGATAAAATTGATATTCAAAAAGAAAAGAGTTTACCCTCGATATCTTCATCATTTAACCAACTTTGTGTACACATAAGAGCTTCCATAGTACAAGGATGGAGTCAAGCACTAATAAATGATTAATTGACTATATTTATGATAGATGCATATTTGTTCATATTTATATACCCATATTTGGTGCAAGTGCATTTATAGGTTATAATTGCCTTTATGGACTAAAAGGAGAAGAATTCAAATAAAAACGCGGTATAAAGCGAAGATTTGAAGCAAATAAGGGATACACAGGCATGTCTATAGCCTTGTATGTCTCTCAGGTCGTGCGGATTGGTAGATTCTGGAGATTTTAAGATATACACGGTCTAGTACACGATCATGTATCAGACTATGTATCTCCCAAAAATCCTAAAAATTATTATAAAAGGACATGAGTGGAGGCAAAATATTGGAGCAAACTTATAGAGGCAATTCCAAGCATACAAATCTTTCAGAAGGGGTGATATTGATCTACAGATGTGGAAAACACGAAGAAATCATCAATAAATCCAATAGATTACAACATCAAACCTTTACCTTATAAGAACATTCGATAGAAAAGAAGGGAGATTTAGAATTATGAACTTCATTTTTTCTATTCATTTTTCTGTCTGTTTATGTTTGTTTCATTTTCTATCATGTGGAACTAAATGTCTTGTTAGTGTCTAGGTGTTATGAACCTTAGTTTGTGCTACAATATGTTTTAACTCTTTTATTTAATGCAATTATTTTGATTGATCTATTATGATTCAATTATGTATTTAACATATGTTCTAATAGATCAATAATATTAGTACATAATATGGTTTCATAACATAGTGGTTGAGAAATCCATGTATGAATAGATTTACCACAATTGAAAGGAGATGATTGCAAACCTAGAGATAAGTCAACATAAATCCTCTAGATTAGAGTCAAACCTAATAGCGGAATTCACAAATTGGTAAAGCAATCTTAGAAACTTTATCTTAAGTAATTCGATTGATAAACCTAAGATTAGTTGTTAATATTCTCAAGTAAGTTATTATCATACGATAGGAATTTCCACAATCTAATAGCCAATAAAATAATTGCATAAAAAAGGTTAATTTTCCAATAGTTTTAGGGGGATTCATTACCTAGGCACTAATTCTTGATATTGATTTTTTTCTAAGTGAATACTTTATTCTATGCTCATTATTGTTTTCTATGTTATTTTATCTGCTTAATTATTATTTTTAATTAAAAAACCAACACTTAGTTTGTAGACTAGATAATAGGATAACAATAATTACTAGTATTAATTATCTTCATTGGATTCGACCTATACTTGCTTGTGCTAGCTACAACTATGTCGTGCACTTGTGGTTAATTCATATGGGTATAAAATCAATCAATCGAGTTTTTGACAGTATTGCGGGGATAATGATATTAGGAACACCTAGATGCTATTAACCTAGTCATTATTTTTATATTAATTTAATTTAATTTTATTCTATCTTGATATATTTTTGGCTTATTCATTTAATTATCTTTTAAACTTCTCTACGTTAATTAGTGTGTTTGCAGTTTATTTTAGGAATTGAGATTTAACATCAGCACTATAACTCAAGATGGAGCAGACAATACTCTTCTGGGAGCTATGATGTGTCTTCTGCAATATGTAACATTACTATATAGGAAAGTGAGGTTTATTGACATATTTTTGGAAGCTCGATTAATGTCCATGCCGTGTTGTGACATTTGTGGGAGTAACAATTACAATCATGAATGCCAAGCACCAACCAACACTTGGGAGCAATTATATATAATCAACTTCAAGGTGCACTTTACAAGAATAGTTACAATTTAAAGTGAAGCAACTTTTACGCTTATGGATGGAATGATTATACTCAACTGAATATTTACAATACCAAGCACCTTAAATTAAAGAGCTAACTTTGGAAGATATGATGGCTAGTTTTACTCAAGAATCAATCATGAGGCATCAGGAGACAGAGACTTGTATATAAATTATGGTGAATCGGATCAACTAATTGAAAAAGATAATATCTGACGAGATGCAAGGTAGTTTGCCTATTCTTGCTGAAACATATCCTATAGAACATAGAATGGCAGTCACCCTTAGTAGTGAAAAAGAGCTCTTAAAAGAAGAAGAAGAGGAAGAGAATATTACAGAAAAAATAATAGGACTTCTGGCCAAAATGAAAGCTAGCTGGTGTGAATTCAAAGAAAGATTTTCTTCTCCTAAAATTTTGAGCGTAACGCAAAATATTATTTGAGCTCATCAGTATAGCAGAGTGAAGAAAAGACAACGGTTGGCTTTATGAATGGAGTGACATTCCAAGAAGTGTTTCCAGAAGAAGAAGACAAAGAAACCTCCATCCAAGAAGAGGAAGTAGAGGAGTGGTAGGAGATAATTAAAGAAGAAGAACCAAAATCCTTTAACTAGGAAGAGAAAAAAGAAGAGTGGATAGAGGTAGTTGAGGAAGAAATGGCAGAGGAGGTAGTTGAGGAAGAAATGATGGAGGAACTAGATAAGGAAACTACCAATGAATTATTGGCAGCCACCTTACATATGGAGGGTTCCCATTTCCTCCAAGACAAACTGCTTGCATTAACTAATGTTTTAGGAAGTTTTGGTATTCCCTATGTTTTTAATAGTTTGTTATTAAACATGGGATTAATAGAGTCCATTGGTGTTATTAATCTAATCAATTATGTCCTTATGCTTATCTTACAATAGGTGGCTTATTTCTAGGCTACAAAACTCTTATATAGAGGAATGGGTGGAAGCAAGTCACTGATCATAGACCTAAGATGAAGAGAATGTGCAGGGTACATTAAGCTAACGACATTAAAGAAATGCTACATGGGAGGCAACCCATAAACTAGTTAGTTTAATTTCATATTGTTTTGTTGTTGCTTTCATGTTAATATAGGATTTTAATTGAGTTTTGATGTATTTTAGGATATGAAATCAAGTTTTCGAATGATGAGAATGTTCGTAATTTATGTGTAGGGTATGAGTGTTTACGTTTTATAATGTTTAGTGAAAACTTTTTTATGTTTGAACATCAAAATTTAAAGTTGCACATGTTTACAGAGAGTTGCACACTCTCTGGACACGTTGAGGTAGTTTTACATGTTTTGAACACGCCTGTATACCAGACCGTGTACTCTTGTAATACACCTTCAAAAACCCTAACTCTCTCATATTTTTCACTTTCTCTCATTCCTCTCTCACTACCATCGTCTCCCTTGCATTCCCCAACCTTAATTTTTGCATTTTTCAGCCAATCTAATGACAGTTAAGTAAGTAATTCTTTCAATTTCATGTTTTTATACTTATTTGATTGGATGATGTGCTTTATTTTGGTGAATTTTTCTCGAGAATGCTTGAATTTAGAAATTGGGGATTTATGCAAAATTTTGTGATTTGTTTTCTAATTATGGTTTGATAGTTGATTATTTTCATTACCTAATTGATTTTATGATTTAATTTAACTAATTGCATAAAATTTGGGTAAAAATTTAACTTTAATTGTGTAAACTTAGGATTTTTACTTACTAGGTGTTTAATTGTGATATTTTTACGCTCAATTAGTTTAATTAGTTTTTTATGGTAATTAATATTGGGCTTGTGTTTAATTGTAAGCATTTAATATTAAGTTCATAAATTTTGAATAATCGTAAATTTATTTTTTAATTTCAAATTTATTGTTAAAAATGGTAATTTAATAATTACGTTAGTTGAATTTGTTAATTACAAGATTTCTAATTTTAATTTTGAAATTAACTATGTTTGTTAATGGGTTTTCTAATCAAAATTATTTATTTATGAGTGTTAGTTTATTAATTATTTCTATATGTTAGTTTTTAGTTTGTTTTCACAATTAGTAATTTAGTGAGCATAATCAATTTTAAGTGTGGGGTATCTGTCAATCTTTTCACACTTATTGAAAGTTGCAGGTACAATGACGAGATCACGGCGTGTAATAGTGAGGAGACGGATCTTTCATTACAGCTCAGCCCCTAGAGCGGCCGTAGATGCTACTGTTCAATGTCGAGGCCCAAGAGGAACAGTACCAGCAGTTAAAGGACAAGAAGTTCAGCACGAGCAAATTCATCAACTAGGAGGCACTGGAGTAAGTTGGTTTAGCCCAACAAGTTTGGGACCTAGTTGACATTGACGGATGGTTGTGGTTTTACGACATTATGGAACCTTCTTATCAGGAGCTTACACTAGAGGTCCTCTCCAATTTCTTCATAGAGAGAGGTTGCCATGATGGGGTTCATCCTAACACGATCCAATTCTGGATGATGGGGAACTATTTAAGATAAGCTATGCAGAATTCTCCATCACAATGGGTCTTTACAATTAGGAGTTTAAGAGGACATTAAAGTACCTTGCACTGTGAATAGATTTTCCTTACGAATTATGCCCTCGACTTTTCTTGTGTATGTTCAGCATAGAAGAAGATTATAACTTGAGCAAGACTAAAGCTTTTACGTTGTGACATCTTGCACTCAGATACATCCAAGGTATTTTGATTCACACGTTGAGTAGTCGGGATGACAGTTGGGGAGTTATCAGGAACATGGATATGTGCTACCTATGGAGTATAAGCTAAAGGACGCCAATTCACCTGGGACGTGAACTTTTCCAATTCATCAGGCATTAGAGTGAAGATAGAAAGGTCAAAAAAATCTATGCTGGGCCTTATGTGACATGACTAGCTAGACAGATGGATTTATTTGATCGACTACTGCCAATGTGGTAAATGAATACCATGGTGGCACTTAATTTGGCAATGATGCAGTATATGGGCATGGTACGTGGACATCAAGGTCCCAAAGGAGATATCTATAGCCTTAATGGGGAACCCAACGAGCCACCAACAGAGGGTGGATATAGAGCGGAGCCACCTACAGCAGAGCAACCACTACAACTACAGCCACTACCACCTGAGATGGGAGATGAAGGACTAGATCTGGATATTTTGAGAGATCCTAGAGTTAGGATGCAAAACCTATCTTAGCTAAAGATACAATTATTGGAGAGATGGGTGGGCCAGATTGTGGGAACTCAAAAGACTATCTGATGACAGCAAGCAGAGCTTATTTAGTGGATTAGACGGCTTGAGACTATAGTTAAGTGACTAGGAAGATTCAAGCCTCTAGTCGGATGGATGGGAGATTTGATGTTATTAATGGAGAGTCATCTAGGCATCGATTACCAGCTTCCATCATCTAGCAAGGGCACTTCCTCTACAGCCCCTCTACTGATACAGGATCATCCACCGGAGGACCCTCCTTCGTCGGACTAGCTAGGATCATATAATAAGGGAGATGCTTAATGTTTACATAAATTTGCTTTTTATTTATTAATTATATATTTATTATTTTTTTCTTTGACATTATAGTTAATGTTATTTTTCTTAATTTTATGTGTGTTATTTTTATTTCTTTTTATTTTTTATCCCTTTTTCTTTATGTTTTGTAAGGATGTAATCTCATATTAGATGGATCAGAAATCAGAAAATTCATCATATTCAGGAAAGTACCACTAAACCTTCTCACTTATAATATATGCTTATACCGTGTACATTAAAGACAATGTATAAATTTAAGCGTGGGAAAGGGGTTAACGATAATGATTCTCTTAAGCTTATTATAATTAGTTATTAAATTTTATGAACTGATATCTTGACTTAATTGAAAGTTATCCATCATTACTGTATTTCATTATTGAATATTGATTTGAATTAGAATGCAAAAGGATGATAGTTAGTATAAAATTGATTTTATAAGTCATATTCTTAATAATCATTGAGATAATAAGTTGAATAAATTGCATAGTATTTACGGTTATATAAACCTATCTTTTTTGTTAGCTTTTGAGCTTAAGAGAAAATTTTGAAAGTTTTTAAAGCTCTTTTTATTCTTTCATGTGTGTTATTGTGCACAGTTGAACAATTCTATAACTTATTTTTATTATACATCTTGAGGCTATATTTGTTAAATTAGAAGCATTGAAGTGATAAAGGAACTTAGATTTAACAACTTATTTTAGCCTATTTCTTTAATAATTACTTACCCTTAAATTTATCTTTAGGAATAACTAAGTTGAGCCTTAGCCTTTTTCATTGTTTAAAACCCACATATTAACCTTTATCTTACTTTTTTGAAGCCTTTTTTATTGTTTTGTACCCTGAAGGTTATTTACATTACGTGCTTGTTTGAACTTGAAAATCTTGAAAGGTCCATTATTTCTTTAATTGTGGTATTGCATACTCAAATTGATTAAAAAAATGAGAATAAGAAAAATTGTGAATAAGTATATAGTACCAATGGAGTTGCAATAGAAGGACTTGTGTATCTGTAAACAAGATTCTTTTAATTTCTCTTTAGTAAATTTCCTTCAATTTAACCCTCTTATTATCCCAATCATACCATATGTAAACCCCATTATAACCTGTATAAAGACCTTTTGATTTTTGTTTATAGTTTATAAATAAATGGTAGAGATGTGATAATATTGTAAGCCTATGGTAAGAGTTTTACTATGCATTGAATTAAGAGTTTGATACTTTTCACCCTAAATACTTGAGTACAAAGGCTCATCATTATAAATCATCAATACAATCAGTACATGCTCATCAATACCAATCATTCATGTTATCATGTTATATTTCTTATTTAAAACTGTTTAATTTACTTTCTATGTTAGGCCTACACATTTCTGTGGGTGTGGATAACGGGAACTGTACATATTCAAAGATATCAAGCTGTAGATGTTAGAGAATTGCTCTAAAGGCAATTACCTTTAGCACTTATTGTACAAATCATTTTATGATTAATAAAGACATTTTTATTATTTCGATGTTCACATATTTATGGATTTGATGTTGATCTTAAATTGAATTAATGAAGTCCTTGATACAAAACATAGCAAGGAGGAAATCGTAATGAGATCATGATAATGAGATTCCTATCATGTATAATTATGTTAGTATCTAAAGTTTCCCTAGTAATAGGATTAATGAGATGGGATATCATTAATCCAGATAGACTAGCACATGTTATATTCCTCGATTGGATCAAGTAGTAGATCTTATAAGCTATAGATGTTGGACCCCAGTCTTTAAGTGAAATTTAGAAATATTAAATGAACTTAAATAAGTGTTTTTGTATATGTATTATGTGATAGATGTTATTGTGCTTTAAAAAAAATTGATGAGAAAAGAATGGATTGGTTTTGATGACTTTGATATTTGAGTAGATTGTATGGGTCATGAAAGTTAA
>JAOTBA010000002.1:20540364-20557893 GCA_025629845.1 Erythroxylum squamatum | reverse complement strand
CACACACCCAAAATAATTTGTACACCGTCGGCTTCGGGTTTCACTTGGGTCGTTGTCGGAGGGTCGGTGAGCCGCCGACGTTGTGAGTTGCGACAAAGGGAGGCGGCGGCGTTGCGACTTGCGACAAACGGAGGCGAGCGGCGACACCTCCAGCGCACGACAGACCGACGGACGAGAAGAAGGAGAGTCGAGGCGAGCAGGCGGAGGCCGGAGGGAGGGCGACAGGCGACGGAGGGACGGCGACTGGCGGAGGGACGGCGACACGCGGAGGTATGGCGACGACAGAGAAGAGAGGAGAGTGAGACGAAGTCGGGGGGTAGATTTAGGGTTAATTGTTTCTTATTTGCTAAATAGTCCCTAGGATATTTTTTTTGCGGTATTACCCAGAATTTTCCGGTATTAGCGGTACCGACCGGTACCGACCGAATTTTTTACACGGTACGTTTGAACCCGTTCTGGTACCGGCTTCCGGCCGGAACGGAACGATATCCATTTCTTTGATATTTTCACTTTTTGTTTAGTGTTTGTGTGTTAAAAAAATATTTTAAAAGATTCTTATGGACAGAAGTAATTTTTTCTATAACTTATATTCCCAATCTTATAACCATACAAAATTTTGTTATGGACGGGATAACTAGCAAAATTACTTCTTTGATAGTTTGTAGGACACACAACAATTCCCGCATAGACCGGAAGCTTCTTATTGCAACTCAGGTACATCCATGTAAGATTTAGTTATGTCTCTTGCTACTAATACTCTACAATTTTAGCAGAAAACTGGATCTAGAATCCATAACTTGGTAAGTCGGATGGGTCAAATGATGGAACCTATCAGTCGCCTAGAATCATAAAGAGAAGAAATGAAACCATCTCAACTTGAGAAGTACTCATGGAATGTTAGTGCAGAGACCTTACGCAGTGAAGAGGTGCTTGAGAATTTTGAGAGCACTACTTAAGGAATTGTTTGTGAAGAAGAAGTTGAGGAGGAAGCTCAAAGCAGAAAAGGATACATCTTTTAGCTCAAAGGTAAATACTGAGTTCCAATTTATTGTTATGATTAACTCTTTACCTTTACCTAGCATGTTAAAGAAATTAAATGAGGAGGAACAAGGTGAAGAGACAATTGAGATATTCCAAGAGCGTGGGGACTCAGTAAAGATTGAGAATATGAAGATAGGGCATATGTTGAATATGAAGGATTATCAACTAAGACCCTATCCAGAAAAACCTCACATGGAGAAAGCTTAAACTATGACACCCGAGGATCATAATTTTGTTAAGTGAGGAAGGTATGGAGTCGATCCAGTGACACTAAACAAAGGCGTTGCTTGGGAGGCAACCCAAAGGAAGTTAATTTCTTTTCCTTTACATTTTCACATTTATTTCTTATATGCATGTGTTTGTAGTTGTTTGTTTTTACTTGTTTTTATGTTTTCAATCAAAAAGAAAGAAAGAATATGTAATATCCTGCCTCTTAAAATTGTTAAGAGATTAAACTGTTAGATTAAGTCACATGAGTTATTTCATTTAAGAATTTATGAGGTGTATTTCATTCACATGCATAATATTCGTATGCACATATAAATCATGATTGCATATGCGTTAAACTGATATATTCCGAGTTATGGAACAAAAATGAATGTGCATTCTTAGTGTTTTGCATATTAATTTACCAATAACATGAATTGATGGATTATAATTAGTGAATAGGAAATTTATTGTTACAACTGAGTAATTGATGAGGTGATATATGCATCTAGTCTAAGAAAAATGTTAAAGAGCAAGAAAAATTGATAGAATGGAATTTAGGTTGACTAGGTCTATGAAATGGTGACATGTGGCATTGGGAATAAGTGACAAATGACTCAGCTAAATGGATGACAAGTGGCTCGAGTACAATTGCAACAAGTGGCCCTTTAAGTTTGTGACAAATGGCACTTTAGACTTTAGACATGTGGAGCAACAGAATGGTGACATGTGTAGCTTTACAAATGGTGACATGTGTAGCTTTACAATTGGTGACATGTGTAGCCTTACAATTGGTGACATGTGTAGCCTTACAAGTAGTGACATATGGAAGCTTAAAATGAGTTAAATGTGGAGCCTAAAGTAAGTGACAGATGGACCACTAGAATAGTAACATATGGACCAATAGAAGGATAATATATGTACCAAAAGAATGGTGACACATAGACCAACGAAATGGTGACATATGGATTAGTTTGACTTTCTTTGAATTTTCTAGAGAAAATGGATGAAAAAGACAATAAAAGTGAGAGTGAAGGTTGTCCATAAGGTTAGATGAGGGAGAAAAATGAAAATGAGAAGAGAACTAGAGAAAAAAGGGAAGAGAAGAGGAGAAGGAAAGAAGTTATCAAGGTAAGTTGAAATTTTGGTCTCAATTTCATCTTTCTCTTTCGATCTGTCTTTCATATCCTTAGATCATGAATTTGAAGAAACTCAAAGAATGAAAGTTGTAGATATAGTTCTTAGCTTGACCTCTGTGAAAGTGGCTTGACAAAATAGTGACTAAAGTTCGAGTTATTCTTATTTCCCTATTACTGCCTGTGATAGACCCCTGTGTAGGAACCTTGTATTATTTCCTAATTTTTGAGGACCTTAGAGTCCGAATTAGTAAAAGTATAAAACATGAAAAATGAAAAATGATTATTTATTTCTTATTAATGCTTCTGTGAAATGGTTTTGTTAGGAGATGTATTGATAATGATTTATTGAGGGTTAAGTATTGGTTGTCAGTCTATTTCTTACCAGAAACAAGACATAATTTGGATGGAGATTATATTTTAAAGGGAGATGTTGTTTGTGTAAGTTTTGGATATATTAAGACTAATGGAAGTCTAGTTTTTGGGGCAAAAAGAATCATGGCATTTGGATTTTTATAGAGAGAGTTATGATTAAAAGAAGACAGCTTGTTCATAAAGGAACATTAGGAAGAAAAGGATGTAAACATTGCAAATAAGGTCAGGTTAGCTTGATGGTTGAGGAGACATTGAGCTAAATTAGTAAGTGAATTATTGACCTATTGACATAGATTAGAATAACATTTATAATGATCAATTAGGTATGAATTTGGTTATGGTGGTGCATGAATATGAGATACATGTTTTAGTAGTAAATACATTGTATATTTGTATGTATAAAGGAAAGGGAGCTGTGGATCAAAGAGCTCGTACCGAGGATTGTTGAAGTCAAGGGAGTGTACACCTTCTTTTGAGGTGAGTTGGGGAAACCATATCTCTCAAATAGGATTAGGACATCCTAAGACATGCATGATGACTTGTATATGAATTTTGAACTTAAGTAATGCATAATGGAATTGAATCTCAAACGGATAATAGTATACTTGTGTATTTAATAAGTGACATTGTTTTAAATAACTCTTTGGACTTAGAGTGTAACTGATGTTTTTATTACGTATTTTGAGAAATGATATTGCTTTCAACAAACCTGCACTTAAAGTGCAAATGAAAATATTTTATTATCTAAAACTACATTTTTGAACATATATACATAATTGAGTCATGTATGCTACATGTATGTGTTCTCTTTTGGCTTAGAGCCATAGAAAGGTTCCATTTTATCGGTTGGACTGATAAACAAAGGTATGGAGCCCTACTTGATTTTTGTACTTAATTTTTGTATATGGTAAGGTAATGATTGGCCAATCGTGTGCTAGGCACAACATATTAAGCGACCCCCATATCCTTGTCTCTGGTACATAAAAGTCTGGTCCATGTATTGACACCTTTCTACGGGACTTACGGGTGATTGTACACCTAGAGGATTGGCCACCAACGAGGTCATCACCTAGGGTCATGATGCTCTTGTAGACCGTATTCTGGACTCATCACGGATGAAAGTCGAGCTAACACCGGTAATCGATAGGTGTGCACACTAGTTTGGCCTACTAGTGGTGACATATATGATTGTTTTGGCCTATTCTGAGATTTGTTTTCTTGACGAGATTTGCTATATACATGTGATGTTTTTCTGCTTTTGTGTACTGAAACTAAAACCTATGTTCTCTGAATGAGTGATTAATAAGCTAGGCCTATGTGGTTCTTAACCAGTCTACGTTTAGTCATAGGCTAGGTCTATGCATTTCTATGTCATGTATGTTCACTTCATTGGTGGTTATATGCATACTAAATGCATGAAAAATCCCATCCTTAGGTTATCTAGATCGTCTTGGTATATATCGGGTTCCGTTTGCGATGTATGTTTTTCTTGCTCATTGAGTACTTAGTGTACTCACCCCCTTTGCGTTCCAACCATGCAGGTTAATTTGGTGAGCTTGAAGCTCTGAGTGGATCGTGTGGTCTTTTGACATTTTTTGGGCATTAACGCATGTGGGTAGTCTCTATTTTGTACTTGACCGTACGTCGTTATGCTAGTCAAAATAAAATAACTAGACCTACTACTATAGCAGTGGTGAATCTAGGCCGATCCCACAGAGAATGTGTGTAAAGTTTATGAAATGAAATTAATCGGTGTTTAGCTTTAACCGGGGTGTTGTTTTTGAAAGAAGAAAATAAAATGAAACTAATTAATAAAAGCAAATTAAAGAAAACATGCAAAAAATGATAAAATTGGGGAATTCGGTAGGGACCCAGTTCTTTGGTGTAATCTCGGCCTACAACCTAATTAAGCATATTTCATTAATTTGTTATTTTTTAACCTCTCCTAGCAACTATTAATCGTGGGTTAATAATTAACCCAAGTTTTCCCTTATGTTTTGTTTAATCAAGATACAATCGTTAATTAAACCTAACCACCGAACAACCTAGGATACGATCTCTAGATTTAATTAGGCAGTAGCATTACGAATTAGAAAAACTGATTAATCAAGGCATTATCCCTAATGATTACAAATCATTAGTCACTACACATGAATTTTAACATAACAATTATGGATTATATCGAAATTTTAGCAATAGTTTTGCAATTAACGATTCAATGAATGCATTCAAATCATGAACTCACAATACCCAATAGGTTCATACACAAATGACCAAATAATAACAAAAGTCCGATTATCCATACACAATACCCAAATCAATTAATATAGGATAACACAATCAATTTTTAATGAGAGAAAGAAACAACAAAATAATAATAAAATTACTTAACCCAGGTCATCAGCGTCGATGTCGCCTCCAAACTGGCATCGGAACGTCTAACCCTTCATGGATCTTTCCTGAAAAAATACTTCAGCTCCCATTTCAATCCCTAGCTGAAAGCCCTTGGGTTTATCCTTCACGTAGCCCTCGTCTGCATTTAACGCAATCCACTGCGCTAAACGCAACTCACGCTGCTCTTAGAATTGCGCTAAACGCGACTCTCACTGTGCGTTGTTGATTTGTTCCTGTAGCGTCGATAAGACAAATAAATTTGCTATCCTCTTTAAATCCTCCTGCGTTGTAGCTTCTGCTTGTGCGTTTTTGAATGAAACGCACGCTATGCGTTTGGAACACTATGTTTAACGCAGCTACTGTCTACGTTACGCAGACGTCTTTTGTGTTGTTCTCCTGCAGGGCGTTTCCTTCATTTACACTGTCGTTTTGTCTCTTGCTATTTCCTTTGGCCGCTTTCCACTTTTCTTGTCTTTTTTTTCATGAAGACAAGCAAAAATAAATGTTTGGAAAATGACTCATATTTGGTGCTTTTGACTCACTTTAATTCCTTTGCTTCCAAATTATACCTAAAATCATATATGAATTAAAGTGAGTATCTTAAGCATTTTATGTCAATAATCGCTAAGTTTAAATGATTAAATATATCAACAATTAAACACATATCAGCTTGACTTTGTGGGGCTATCTATGAGTGTGGTTTGTGTGAAAATTTTCCATAATACTTAGAGTTGTAGCTCTTTTGTTTTAACATTTCAGTGATGAAACGTTAGTGTTTTTGTTGAGTTTTTGTGGCTGATGTGCGTGGGATATCTCGGTGACATTATCGAAAGTTCACAGCAGAATTTTTAGTAGACAACTTTGGTATCTTTCTTTGAAGAAGTTGGATCTTTAGAGGAGTTGTTTCTCTTATTTCAAGTATTTTGTTTATGTCTGTTATTGTTTATATCACTTAGATTATTTTATTTTCATTCTTTATTATCAAATACTGTTGAGGTTAGTACGGGTGTTCGTGTTATTGGGAGTGAAATACTTTTATGGATTGTGAGGATGAGGGATAGTATCACGGGTAAGGTGAGTCAGCTTTGTAATGCCTTGAGTAAAACTATTTTATTCTTTTGTGAAAGTGATTAAGCTAGACGAGGGCCCCGTAGACGTAAGCAAGGTGTGTCGAACTGTGTTACCAAACCTCAGGTGTTGATTTTTTTATTTCACGTTTAATTTTTCTATGTTCATTTGTGCTAGAAAATTTATAAATTGCTAATACAGTTACTTTATATCAAGCAACTATAGATACAATTCAAAGCAACTACGGCAAAACCAAGTTTTTGTAAAACTACATCCTTTCAGATTTTCAATTGGTAACCGAATCAAAACTTGATACTTCAAGTTGGTGTAGATCTGCGTTTTGCAATTGTGGCTACAAGAGAAGGGGCATCAATCACCAAGCCACCATTGCTAGATGGTTCCAATTATCTTACATGGAAATCATGGATGAGAGTATTTATTCAGGCACAAGGACCAAAAGCATGTAACTCGGTTTTAAATGGCTAGACACATCTAGTGATGACTGATGAAAAGGGAGAAATAGTGCTTAAAGATGCATTTGAGTAGACAAGGGCTGAAGAAGAGAGAGCGTTTCAAAATTCTCAAGCCATGCATGCCCTCTTCAGTGTAGTTGATGAAGGTTGCTTTGCCATGATATCAACATGTGAATCGACGAAAGAAACATGGGACACTTTGTAAACAATACATAAGGGATCAAAATTCGTGATAACTTTCAAACTTCAGATGTCGGCCATTACATTTGAAGAGCTGAAGATGGATGAAAGTGAAACTATTAGAGACTTCTATAAGAGACTGCATGACATTGCAAACAAGCACATCAACTTGGGAAGAAGTATTCAAATTTGAAACTCGTCAAGAAGACATTAAGATCATTGCCTTCGAGATTCATACCAAAAATTGCAGTCATTGAAGAAGCCAATGATATCAATGAATTATCTTTAGATAAGATAATTAGGATTCTTACAAACTTTGAGATGAATTTATTGAGAGATAAACGTGAGAAGAAAAAAGGATTGGCATTGCAAGTTAAGGTTGGAAAGGCTGTGAATGATTTAGGAGATGAATCTACTGAGAATAAAGATATGATATTATTGACAAGAAATTTCAAAAAGTGGTTAAAGAAAGTGAAGAAGGATAGACCCCAGTTTAGACAGAACGGTGGGAGTTCATCGAACAACAACGTCAAACAACAAACAAAAAATCAAAAGGGTGAAAGAAAGGTAAAGAAAATTCGATTTCATAAATGTCGAGGCTTCGAACATGTGTAAGAAGAATGTGCTAACACTTTGAAGAAAAGAAAAGGGAAGTCTTATACAAGTACTTGGAGTGAGAATGAATCTAAAAGTCAGTATGGTAGTGAAGTGGAATTTGTGAGCAATAATGCTGCGGTAATTGCCTTATACAGCAGAAGTCCAGTTGCTTGCTTAACAGTAACCAATAAGGAAGAAACTGATGATAAAACTGTGGGTAAATCAATCCAAAATTTCAGGAAAATTGCAGATGAATTAGTCCAAAGTTTAATTTTAGATTATGAAAGTGATGACAGTGATTCAGAGGAAAAAAGTGAGGATATTTATAAAGCCTATGAGTTAATGTATACAAAGTGAGTGCAAACATGTAAGAAAAATGAAAAGCTAAAGAAGGAAAACTCTACCATAAAGAATATTATTCAAGACCTTAAGAAGAAGTTATTATCTACAATAGATGAGCTTAATGAAACAAAGTTGAAAATGGTCAGTACGAAAAAAGGGATAAGAATGTTAAATGGAGGTACCCAAAAGTTAGAAAAGTTGCTGAAAATTGGTAAGATTAAAGGAGACCTTCAAGGCATTGGCTATAAAGGTGGATGTTCTAAGTCGAATCATGAGAAAAAATGGTGCGCCCAGATCTATCCAAAGAGAAACTTCAAGGAGGAAACAAAAATTCATACCTACTTTTCACTTTTGTGAGGTAAATAGGCACATAAGGCCAAATTGTTACAAGTTAGTTACAAATGATATTTCAGAGGGCTCAAAAACCGAAATTCTAGACATTTTATGATGAACTTCTAGCAACAACCAACATTACCAAAGCATATTTGGGCTAGAAAGGGTGAAAGAAGCTACTTGATGGATTACTAAAGTAGAGTGGATGGCCACGTTACTTTTGAAGATAGAAAGAAGGCCACAATTATTGGAAGAGGGACCATTTGCGTGGATGGACAACCATACTTCAAAAATGTGCTTCACATGGATGGTCTAAAAAATAACTTGGTAGTTGAAGAAAACCTTCAAAAACAACATCATGAACCAGCTTAAAGATGCAAAGAAGCAAGAACCAAAAATTGCCCAGATCTACAGTTAGTTGTTACTGGTGAAGAAACTGTTCAGATAGAGGATAAGTCAGTTGCTTCAAAAGAAGAAACCAACTAGACAGTTGATGACAAAGATAATGTGACGAGGAATAAGACTAATAAGTCATCGCATGCAAAAGGGTGTGAATTAGGTGTGACTTGAAAATTTTGCAGGTTACTTTCAAATCGTATAAAGACAGGAGCCTGCTAAACGATAGGAGCCTGCTGAACGATAAATCTTGTTTAAACAATTTAAAATAAAAGGTACTTATTAAAATGAAAAGAACCTTTTGCAAGTTGAAAACATAAGGAGCATATTATAAAAGTGAAGGAGCTTCTTGCTAAAATGAACACACACATAATATAATGCAGAAATTTAAAATTTAAGAGGAGAGAAAGAATGATGCAGTCGATTTATATTGGTTCAACTTATAACCCAAGCCTACATCCAGTCCCCAAGTATCCAACTTGTATGTTTCACTAAAATCCCAAGTAGTAATTTGACCGGCCTCTTCAAGCTCACAAGTATATATATTTTAAGGTTTTTCAACCTTCTACACTAGTAGTATTTAACTAGCCTATACAAGCCCTCAAATAATGAAGAAGTAATTTGCTTGATGTGAGCTTCAATGATCTCTCTAAAAAAAATTTCACTTTCTAAGGCACAAGAGATTTTATGATGATATAACTTTCAAAAGTACTGATGTTGTTAATGTATTTCGAAAGTCTTGCTTCTTTAGCTTCTTTTCTTCTTTTTCATAGTTGCAGTGGCTCTTCCTTAAGTTGACATTTTTGTCAACTAGTTGTTGCTTCAATTTTGTTCTGAGTTGAAGGTTCCTGCAAGAAAGGAAGCATTTATCTTATGATTTTATTTCCATTTAAGAATTATATCATTACCTGTAAAAGGAAATAAATCCAATTTGAATGAGATTAACACAATCCTTCTAAATATTGTGAAATAAATAAGGTAAGTTCGTTAGGAAGGTTCCTACATGAAATGAAGCATTTATCCTATGATTTTATTTTCATTTAAGAATTATATCGTTATATATACAAGGAAATAAGTCCAATTTGAATTTTAAAATATTATATAGTTATCATTAAAATCATTAATAATAAACCTTGAGCTAACAAAGACTAGTTTTGAATTTTTTCAAGACGCATAGGGACTGTGTGTTTTACATTTTTGAAGTTTATTGACGTTGTTTTTTAAAATAAAAAGGAGGTTCGATGGAGTTGACATCTAGGCTCTTTGTGTTTTTATTTATGAGTTTTCTAAGGTTCAGTTGATTGGTGTGTGTTTAGATTTTTCTTTACTTGTTGAATATTATATTTGATGTGAAAATAAGGCTCTACTTGATGATTGAGAATTCTACTTTTGGATTTTGATTTACAGAGTTATGCCAAGAAAATAGTGATGCTTAGTTGGAGACTTATAGGAAGATTTGAGTTTTCTATGATTTGGGTTTTTCAAGTTTTATCTTGGTTTCTTTCTACATTGTAGGCTATATAAGTTTGGCCAATATGCTTTCATATGATTTATGCGAGGAGGAGATTGATTAAGTTTGGTTATAATTCATTAAATGCATTTTTGGGTTTTATGAATTTAATAAGTCGTATGCAAATGACTTTCATGTGAGTATGGATATATTGGCTAATGACTTGACTAGTGGTAAATTGTCATCTTGGCGTGCTTATGATTCTTCCACTGCACCTAATGATGTTTTTTTATGTCTCTTTATTCGTTGAGGTTGATCGCATTGAAGGCATTCTTCGTTTTAGCATTGTTTTGTCCCAAGGGAGAGATATCAGATTGTTTTTGGTGAATGTTTCATTCAAGGGGAGATTTCAAGGTATATGCGTGACTATTCGTCTTGCTTTTTGACATATTTTTTTTCCCAAGGGGAAGAATGTTTTTGAACTTTGGTATTATTGTTTTTGAACTTGACGAACTTGATATTATGTGCACTAGATTTCATTTGGAAGTTATTTGGAACTTCCTATATGTTTTGTGAACTTGATGTTGTATGTCTAATTATTTTCTTAAGGAGGAGTTTCAATATGTGACAAATAATGCCAAAAAGGGGGGATATTGTTAAGATATGTGCTAAACTATTTTATTAATTAATTTTAGGCATTATTTGTATTTGGGCAAAGTTGGACATCTTAGAAATTTTACTATGCTAAGTTATCTATCTTATATGGAACTCTTATGTGAAGATTAAAATCCTAATGAGGATAGGATTTAATTGGAATCAAATAACCATATCTTGACTAATATAAGATGTAACTGTTTGGTAATTTTTTGACTCTTTTTTGACAACCTATTTTGGGGATAATGGTCTTCTAAGATAGCTGGATTTTTGGAGATTCCATCGACTATTTTGCAGCTACATTGTTGCTATGTTTCACGTAATTTTTTGAGTTGTTTTGTTGTTGTATTGTGTGGGAAAAACCAATAAGGATATGGTGACTTAGTTGCTGGATTTTTAGGGATTTTGAGTGATCTTTGGAAGTTGATTTTTGCATATTTTTTCTAGATTTGGCAGTTGCGTCTTCTATTGATTTGGTGTGTTCTTTCTTTAGGGTTACGTGACTATGTGGCCCCATCTATGAGTGTGGTTTGTGTGAAATTTTCCAAAATGCTTGGAGTTGTTGCAGCTCTTTTGTTTTGGCATTTCACTGATGAAACGCTAGTGTTTTTGTTGAGTTTTTGTGGGTGCTGTGCGTGGTATATCTCAGTTAGATTATTGAAGGTTCACAGCAAAATTTTTGGTGGACAACTTTGTTGTGTCTAGTTTCTATTTCTTTTAATTGCCTTCATATCTTGATTTTGGTTACAAATTCTTATAATTTGATCCAAATGAGAGATAAATTAAATGAAAGAAAAAGAATATAATAATAAGAATGTCACCACCTGCACTATGGTGACTAAAGTGTTACCACCGTGCATAAAGTGGTGATAAATGTGTCTTTAGTCACCATTGTGCAAGATTATGCACGTGGTGACAAACATAGTCACCCCGTGCAAATTATAATGCACTCCTGTTAATGAGCATTTTGTATTAATTTTTGATATATAATTTGCTAAACTCTTGTCCATTTAATGTTTAAATTGCATTAATTAAGAATTGTTTGTTTTGATTTTAGGCACATTTGATTTGGAGCATCTAATACCATAAATCAAGAAAAAACTTTCAAAGGAGCATAGAGAAAAAAAAACGAAGAAGGTGCGTGAATGGTGGAGAAACTAAGCAAACATTAATTGGTCACTTCAGCTACAGTGGGTTTAGCGTGGTTTGAAAAAAGTAGATTGGCGACTTGTGGGGGCTGTGTTGTTTTTAGCATGGGTCAGCTAGGTGTGTGTTTTTTGGTGAGAGAAGAATAATGCTACATAGGTGCTGGTTGGGACGAAAGAGAGGACTGACCAATCAACATACATTCACAATCCACACGTCAACCGCTGGAAAAAGACAGCATGTGAGGATTGAAAAAAAAGCTGGTGGCCTTAAGACAAGTTACGTGAGTGGGTGAAGAAAAGAATGTAGTTGCTGTTGGTTGAAGACTTTGGAGCGTGGAGACAAAAGAAACAAGCAGCTTGTAGCGTGAATTAAGCAACAACAGTTGGCGTGAAGTGGACATTCCATTGGAGGAGAAAAAAACGTTGGCAAGAAGAGGAGGAGAGGATAATCACTCACGCACAGCCCTCCACTGAAACACACTCAATCTTCATCCCATTTTCTTTAACGAAAAACACAGGAGCTTTATTTTTATTTTCATGGCAGCACCAACAGCCCTAACTCACAAAACACTCTCCACTCACACAAAGAAGACAGCTGGTGGCATGAAAGTAACGTGAACTGGTGCATAGAAAAAAACGTTGGCAGCTGGAGAACATTGAGATGGTGGAGGAAAATAACATTACAACAACACACAAAATAGCTGGTGGAGGCATCCACATGAACCAAAAGCATGTACGTTGGTGGAGCAGCTATGTTGGAGGAGAAACAACGAAGCAGTTAGAGATTAAAAACATGAGCTAGTGGAGACAAAAAACGTTGGCAGCTGGAGAACGTTAGAAGCTGGTGGTGGCTAGGAGTTGTTAGAGACAAGAGGAGAACGCAGCAGGCAAGGACGCAGATGCCAACAAGGGAGAGCTACAGTGGAGTGACCATCAGTAGGTAGAAAAAAACCAACACGCAGATATCCAGCAACAGTGGAGGGAGACACAAACAACACAGAGAGGGGAACCCAAAACCCATTTGTCCTCTATTTTATATCTGTTTTTCCTCTCTTTCTATGTTATTTGCTGACTTTAATGTTTGTAGTTTTCATCCTATCATGATTGAGTAGGTTCCTCGAAGCTTCAAGGTTGGGCAGAAACTTTTAGCTAATTTTTGTGGATTAAATCTTGGTTGATTTATAAGTATGAATTTCATGGTTTGATTTCTCTGTTTTGAAATTAATTTTGTTGGTATTGTGTTTGGCCAACCATTACTTGACATTAGTTGTTAATTGAAGAACTGATAGGTGATAATTAATAACGGAACTAAAAAACAGTGAACTTATAAATTTCATATTTAGACATAAACTGAATTTATGAGAGAAAACCGGATTAGCAAAGAACTTAATAGGTTATGCTTGATTGCTAGTTTACGATAGTAGATTAGGATTATTGCATAATACTACTTTGATACCTTGAAAAAGGATCTAAGAAACTCTAGGCTCAACCTTCTATCAACCAAAATTTGCCTCATAAACTGATCCAGGTAAAGTTCATAAAAAACGCTAAAAGTGGAACAATTCTTGGAGCTTACCACATTCCATTTAAATTAAATCCTAGAGATATTAGAATTTTTCTTTAGCTTTGATTTTTTTATTTCTGATAGTTAAATTTCTTAATTTAATTCCCCAATCCTACACAACTACTTAGTCCAATTAATTGAGTGATCCAAGCCTAGTACTTACACAATTACTCCTTATGGGACGATATTATACTATACTACTTGAGACCCGTGAACTTGCGGAGTTACATCAACTCCTTTAATCTGTCTGTTTTATTACGTGACAGTTGTAGGTTGAAAGGGCACGAAAACCTAAACCTAGATGAGGTTATAAATAGAAAGGATAAGAGGGTGGCGACGGCATCACTCATTATTCACTCTTCACTCACACTGGAGACAGATTTGGTTGGAACAAAAAGAACAAAGGGAGAGGTGAGGCAGAGAGATGGAGACAAAAACAAGAAAGCAGAGGCAAGGAAAAAGAAGAAGAACATAATAGGGAGCAATCGGGTGAGGAGTAGTGCAAAGGCAGAAGGTGAGAGTCAACGCCAAAGTTCTAAGCTGGGCAGGAGATCCACTGTCAGCGTTCTCAGCTGAGGGTTATTTTGTTTGTCATTTCTTGTATCATCTATGTTACTGTTATTAAACTCTTTTATCTTTGTCGCTTGAACTTGTCTTCCTTACTAAAGATTGATAGTCCATTTTGGTATTCATTGTTTCATTGCTTTGACACTTCTTTGTTATTCTTGAATATAGGATTTAAGTATTAAAGAATGATGAACCGTGTTTATGCTATGATGGGCTGAATCTTTTTCTTGAGGATTAATGTAGCTATTTTAATCAACTATGCATGAATAAGTTACGATTTTGTTGTCTTATTAATTGATGTGGTTTCTAAGATGAATGGACGTAATGACTTGACCAAACCTTGTATCATTTTAGTATTAAACGAACGATCAAGAGAAGAAGTTTAATATGGAAAGAGAAACTATAGACGCTTAGGTTAAGAACTATAAATATATTAACCTAAGTGGTAATTAAAAATCAGGTTTTATAATTAATTCGGATAATAACTTGTTAAATATGAAAGTTAAACTAGTTTATTATTCGAGTTAATTTAGAACCCAACTGTTAATTTTAGTAAGACAACTAACCAATCATTTCCCTTAATCATGCAAAGGAGATTAAATTAGTGAAATTAATTCTCAAGAGTTTTCTGTTTCGATTAATCTATTCGTCTTTGATTACGGTTGAATAGTTTAGTTTTCAGACTAATTTGTGATTTTCTTTTACAGCCTTCACTCAACAATCGGGATAGAATGTTTAAAATTGCATTTATTTTTGTTTTTGTTCAAAATTAATCTAAGTGAATCAATTTCACCTCTATGGGAGACGACCCTAGGTAATCACTACAACTACCACGTATACTTGCGAGTAGGATGGCCTAGGCAATTTTTAGAACTTTTTGGGCACAACAAACTTCCCAATCTTTCGTTGAAGAAGCTAGATTTTTAGGATAGTTGTTTCTCTTATCCCAAGTGTCTTTATTTATGTCCGTTATTATTTCTATCACTTGAGTTATTTTATTTTTATTTTTTATTATCAAATACTGTTGAGAAAATCCTCTGTTAAGGTTAGCATGAGGTGGTCGTGTTATTAGGAGTGAAATACTTTCACGGGTTATGAGGACAAAAGATAGTGTCAAGGGTAGAGTGAGTCGGCTGTGTAATGCCTTGAGTAAAACTATTGTTGTTTTTCGGTAAAAGGGATTAAGCTGGGTGAGGACTCGCAAATGTAAACAAAATGTGTCGAATTGCGTTACCAAATCTCGAGTGAATTTGTTTATTTCGTGTTTAATTTTTCTGTTTTCGTTTGTGCTAGAAAATTTATAAATTGCTGATACAGTTACTTTACATCAAGTAACCATAGATACAGTTCAAAGCAACTACAGCAGAACAAACTTTTTCCAAAATTACATCCTTTCGAATTTTCAAAATTCTCAAATGTGTCTGATCGGGTCAATAATACATTACAAGAAAATTTTGAAGCATATTGTCATGTGAATAGAAACTGAACTTTCTACCATGACCTAAAGTAACCATAGATACCGTTCAAAGCAACTATAGCAGAAGAAACTTTTTCCAAAATTACATCCTTTCGAATTTTCAAAATTCTCAAATGTGTCTGATCGGGTCAATAATACATTCGAAGAAAATTTTGAAGTATGTTGTCATGTGAATAGAACTTGAACTTTCTACCATGACCTCATGAAGTACCATTCAATTTGGCATCCAGTTTGCAAGGCTAAACTAAACAGACTCTGAGAGGTTGAGAAAAAGTCAGTCCGCTATTGACGTAGCTAAGTGGACAAGCTCTGCCGAAAATTTGCAGTTATGACAACTAGTAATAAGTACGAATGCTTAACCCTGTGTTACCAACTAACTCCACCCACTTGTGAAACCTCTCAGTTTAAAAGGATGTTTTGCATGGTCCTAAAGTTGAGACTGCGAGTGACCCAAGTTAGCAATTGAAATGTGATCATATATATAACATTTTAGAAATTGATCGTACACATTAACCCACAAATGTGCTTATTTAGGCTAGCCATGTTTAAATGAAATTTTCCAAGGAAACCGCAAAATATTTTGGTGTTGTTTCTGTTGTATTTGGTGTATTTACATTATAGTTGCTGAATATGATGAAATCAACTTATTAACTAACATAAATGTTGCTTAGGTTAGAAATAGAATTTGAGACTTTTCAAGGAGTGGGTTTTAGGTGAACTCAGGTCACCATCCTTGTTTCCGTTGCACTTGTTGTCCTTACGTTCGCTGTCGCAATCGACATCAAATCTTCTGTCCCACTAACCTTGGCCCTATTCTGTGCCACAACAAAAGGTCGACGTTTTAATAACTGATAGCTTCCACTTTGTTTTCACCCAAGCCAAGCCGAACGTCTTATCTGCCTAATCCAAGCCATCGTCTCCTCCTCTTTTTGATTTTGCTTCCCGCTTTATTTCTTCAATCTTGCTCTTAGATCCATCTTCTCTCTTTGTTCTATTACAACCGCCCATCTTCTTCACACAAAGACATCTTTCTCTTCATCAACTACTCACGTACTCTGGGATTTGGTGTTCTGAGTTTAAGAAAACAGGTGCTTTGACCACTTTTGAGGATTTGGTCTTCTGGATTTGGTTGATTGGAGACAGATAGCTCAGAGGAAAGAGTTGTCGTCGTAATCATGGTCGGTGGATCCACCAAAGGTATGGACTTTGTATGAAATTTCTCATTTTCTTTGTGGTGTTTTGCATCGCATGGCTTGAGCTCTCTCTGTGGAAATATCCTGCCTTTCTAAAAGTAGTTTCAGAGCGATCAAATATGCCTATCTCTCGTCATCTCATTCCATTTTTTCTCCACTCATTAATTCAATGACATTTATCTTCTACTTTTGGTATGTGTGAGTGTTAATCATTCCTGTTCTTGTTCTTTGGAGATACAAAAGGATTATGTTTAAAAGGTGGAATCGTCGAGATGCTTTTGGTCAGACAACCTTCGATAGAATTGTATCAAGGACTTATTTTCCTTTAAAATAGGGATGCTTCTTGAAAGGATTTGGCTTCGGCAGTATTTGTATTTATGTGACTTCGATTGACTTTAGGCAATTTTAGAGTTTCAGTTCTGTTTCAAGCCTTGTTAAACCCACTCTTTTAAGAAATGATATGAACGTGTTGGGGGTCCTGAGTCCGTCTTAAATATCCATCAGTTCATCCTCTGTTTTTAGTTTTGTTCCTTTACTTGTTCATTCAAAAATTTCTACCATCTATCTTGTTCTTTACTGTGCTCAAATCTAGTTTGTTTCACTATGCTTGTTGAAGAAGATTCATGGATCATGTGAAGGCTTTATCGATTTATCTGGTTGAATTTTGCCTTGGAACTTCTCATCTGTTGCAGTGCTGCTATAATGAAACAATAACTTCTTAGTTTACAAATTAATGATCATAAAATTTCTTTGCTTGTAGTCCTTGCATAGTCATACAGATGAGACTCATTAGGTTGGTTCTGCAAATAATTGATTGTACAATTTGTTTCGTGGTTCAGCTGGAGATAGTAATGCGAGGATCATGGGAAAGAAAGGGAGTTGGTTTTCTGCCATCAAGAGGGTCTTTCTACCCCACTCCAAGGACAAACTAGCC
>JAOTBA010000002.1:20517510-20528891 GCA_025629845.1 Erythroxylum squamatum | reverse complement strand
CAGTCCTACTAAACCCGACATCGCAATTAGTTCCAAAATTAATCCATCAATGCTCATAATTCGTTTAAATTATGCTTAATAAAATAAAAACAAGTTTGGGGTCTAACAATAATAGTTTTATCTAAGACTTTACTGAGCCAACACCACTCAACCCTTGACACTATTAACTCGTCCTCACATCCCGTGAAAATATTTCACTCCTAATAATATGACCACCTTTTGCTGACCTCAACAGAGGATTTTAACAACAATGTTTGATATTAAAGATGAAAATAAGATAACTCAAGTGATTAAATCAATAAAGACATAAACAAAGAAAAACACTTAAGATTTAAAAAAACACTCCCCTATATGTGCAACCTCATCAACTCAAAATCATAGGAAGTCGTTCAATAAAAATTTTGCTGTGAACCTTTGAAATAATCACTAAATAGATCCACACACAATAGCCACAAAAATATCATCAAACAAACATATGTTTCATCACCAAAACATCCAAAAATGCAACTGAACAATTTATCATTTTACGGCACGATTTTCCCATATAAAAAAGATTAAGCATTAGTTTAATTATTCACCCACATATGCAAAAATGCAGCTACCAAGAATAGCTCAATATAGCATGTAATTGATTATACAAAAATAAAGAAACACAGCTGCACAAATTGATTAATTTTCTGCCAGTTTTTCCCTTACATAAACACTAACTCAGCGGCATAGAAAATTCACACTACCAATGGAGAAAAACAAAGTTGCCCAATTTCAAATTGAATCCCTAAAAAACCAACTATCTTAGATAGATAAAAGAAATAGGTGATAATTGTAGATTGTATCATTTTTGGTAGGTAGTTTGGTGTGTATTTAGTTGTTAATTTGATTGTTTAATGCGTGTTTAGGTTAGAATTGTGTTAGTTAGTTAGATATTTGTGTTTTAAGTGTTTGATGGGTTAGAGCACACGTTTGAGCTTCAATTTTATATTTTTAAAGTACTTTGATGTGTTTGCTGTTATTTCAAGGAAATATAGAAGAACAAAAAAGATTTGGAGAAAGACCGGAGCCAGACCTGAGGCCACGATCGTGGTCAAGAAGCCACGATCGTGATAGAACCAACCAGGAGGAGCCACGATGAAGGCGTGATATGCCACGATCGTTACAAAAGCTAAAACTCTGGGCCACAATTGTGGCCTGTGTGACAAAACTGCCGACAGACATCCCAACTTGAGTTTTCGTGGGACCTTTCGAATCCAAAAAAAGCCATAGGGTTGCCTTAAATAGAAAAAAAGTATAAAAGGCATTATGATGGAACACTAAAGGAGCCTCCAATCTGCCACATTGGGAGGCACTCCAATAGGGGAGAAGAAGAAGAAAGAGAAAGAGAAAGAGAGGAGAAAGAAACAGGTCTTTGTGGCTGCTGCTTTGCCAAGGCGTCCCGATCCCCATTCCATGTATATTTCTTTCATCTTTGTTTTCATTTTCTTTGAATGTTGAGATGAATATGAATATATTTATGGATTTGGGTTTGATTAAGATGTTCTAACTTTTCTTCGGGATTTTACCTTAATTTAATGTTAATATAGTTGTTTTGTGTTATTTTGATTGGGTGTTGTGATTAATTGAGGAACTTGCATATTTCGGTAATAAACCAAGAGGGTGAACTGAATAAAAATGATTGGATTGGATTAATGAGAATTAAGTGATCCAATAGACTTCGTGATTAATCATATCAGTTATTGTGGAGAAAGATCCTCTGTGAGACCTGGTAGTTTATTAGAGAGCTTAAGATTTAATTAGAGTTGTGGGTCTTTTGTTAATTGAGAGATTGCAAATTCCATAATTCAATGAAAGTTTATGATTTAGGGTCTAATAATTATAACTCAAGAGAGAGTAATCCACCCTATGCTATTCTAGAACTGACATCACAATAACACATAATTAACTATATTAGCATTAATGATAGGGAAAAGCCCGAAAAGCCCTTCTCTCATAATTTGGAAACCAAGTTAGGGAAGTTTATGGCCTTTAAACAAGTGTTTCTGAGGTGAACCCTTAGATACAAGATTAAGAAGTTACTAAGACAATATGGGTGCAACATAACCCGTGTTTGGGACTCTTGTTAACAGTGATTTCAAAAAAATTAAGATTTTTATAGTTATGAAGAATACAAGACCAACATGAGTTCATATTAGACTTATGTTGGTCGAGACTCTTAAATTGTTTTATGATTTCATGAGAATATAAAAGAGCTTTAGAGAATTAAATAATGGGATAAAGAGTAGTCATAAAGAGTTAAGTAAAGAATCTTGGCACAAGAAATGAGCAACTTTAGATGAAAGAAAGGATTTTTATCAATATTCAATCAAAGAATATCAAGATTTTAAGATCCATGAGACCAATATTTTTTAATCTTATTTTCTTTCTTGATTGTTATTGGGTTTCTTGTTCTTATCTTGAACTAAATTGAGAAAGATCTAAATGAGATGAACCCTAAAACTATTATTTTAGATTAATTTTCTTGATTTAATGAAAGATCCAAGTTTTATTATAAATTATTCATGATTACTCATTATATTTGAATTAAAATATGCTAGCATTTTGAGTTGATATCGAATTTTGTCTATAGGGATTTAGATACATGTATGAATGTATCATGGCATAAATAATAAGAGTTATATGAAATCTTAAAGATAGGACTATATAAATCTTTTAGGTTAGAATCAAATTTATCATGGAAATTCACAGAACAAATCAATACATTCTTAAAGGATTTCATTAGAAAGAAATTTCAATCAATGAACTTAAAGATAGAGGCTATATTTCTTAAGAAAAAATATGTTTATAACTTAAAAATTTATGCCAGTCTAAGAAACTACGATTCATCACTAAATTAAGATAAATTTAAGTATAAAAAAATTCTAAGGTAATTCTTAAATGGATATTGTTTTTCTTCAATTTTTATTCTTTTTTATTGCATAGTTAGTTAACTTGGATTCAATTATATCTTTAAAATCAATTATTCCTCTTATTAAATTAAATAATCTAATTACTATTGGTACTTATAGTTGTCCTAAGAGTGATGTTTGCATTCATTAAGATATACTATATGACTGATAGGTGCACTTACCTATTGATCTTTAACATAGTTTTGATCAAAAACATATGTCATAATAAACCAATCTCACTTTCGTAAAATAACTAAATCTGAAATGAGCAACATATGAATTTTTAAGAAGAATCAACTATAAAAAGTCTATAACAATTTAGATGAAATCATTTTTGTGGTACTCATTCAAATGTAAAATGTTACATTTATTGATATTTTCTATTTTATCTTAATGAAAAGGAGCAAACTTGTTTTTATTTGTTAAAAAATTATGATTAGTAAGTTCATAAAACAAATCACAAACTATTTTCTAATATTTATTATTTTGTAAAATGAAAATAAATATATCAAAAATATTTAGTGTTTCTACAATTCATTGATATTAAATGAAAGAACATATTTTTCCAGTAATTTTAATTTAAGTTTACTTGTATAATTTACAACTACTAACATAACAATATCCCTTTTTACATTATTGATAAATATTTATTATTATTTAGACACATTTTTTCTATAACTAATACCTATACCTTTAAGAAAAAAATCACTCGAGAATATCTCGCTATATAACTAGTTGCCTAAAGAAAAGATAGAAGATGTAGAATTTGAAATAAGATTTTGTTTGCTTGTGAAGTACAGCTAAAAGTAAGGTTCAGTAATAGTAATAAGACATATATAATTAGAAAATTATGGCTTCATAGAGAATATATTGATCAACTTACGATGATATGGACAATAAAGACTAGATAAGAGTTGTTTATAAATTGCATGAAATAGGAAATCTTAATTTGCTATGTCAAAATATATGCTTTAGCTTGGGCATTTTTAATATATTTTCATGTAGAATTAGAATATTCTTTAAACATTTAGATTAAGAAATTTTAATCCTTCTATAATTGTTACTGGTCTCAATAACAAAAAGCTTTCAATAAAAATCATGCCACCAACAATCCTACTAAGAATAGTTAAGCAACTCTCAATAACTCTCTTCTTCTGTTCTTCGTCGTCGTCGTCGCTAACCGAACGACAACCATCATTGCACTTTGCACCGCGTCGTCCTCCCATCCCACTCCCACCCAACTTTTTTTTCTCTCACATCTTACAATCTCTCTCGAGTCTCGACCCACCATCGACGCCCACCACCACCGACGCCCTATACCTCTGGTTTCTCCCAATCTTTTATTTCTCTCTCACACATCTCACTATCTCTCTCTAGTCTCTATGCCCACCACCTGCCACGACGAACGACGCCACCAAACCACCACCGATGCCTCACCAGTCCATCCACCACTCTAGGAGTCTCGGCCACTCTTGGGTCTCCTCTTCCACGCCAGATCTGTCTGACCCATTAAAATTGTTGTTGAATTTCTAAAATAATTGGGTGTGTGTTATGACTTTATGTATTTTTTGTGAATTGTGAATGGAATTGTTTATCTATTTGTGAATTGTGAATGGAATTGTTGGTGTTTTATTTGTGAATTGTGAATGGAATTTGTTAATTTGTTGTTGTGCTGCTTGTTGTGTGGAGTCTGTGGACTATGGATATGGATTGTAGAGTGGAACTGTGGAAGTGCGAAAGTGAAAAATGTAAATTGATTTGTTGAGGTTTTTAATAGACATATAGATACAAAACGTGGATGTGGAATGAAACTATGAAAGTGTGGAGCTGGACTAGAGTGGACTGTGAATGTGGAGTGGAAGTGTGTTGAACTGTTGATTGCTATCAGTTTTGTTAATAGACATATAGATACAAAATCATTTCTTGTATATTAGTTTTGTTAATTTTTAAAAGGGGATGATATTAAAAAGCTAAATGTTTGCTTACCAATTTCCTTTAGCATTTCTTTATACTTAAATATGAATGAAACAAATTTATTATTCTTTTTCTACAATATATGATATAATTCATTTGACAAAAGTTAAACTTTTACCAATTATAAGTGAGGTTTATCTAACTCAACTAACTTGACTACATCATTTAAGTATGACTTATACGTGTTAGATTCTACATTAATTTTATATCAAAATAACTCAAAAGCAATGTATACAAATATATAAGGAGTGACTGTGAGATAATTGTCTTCTGGTTAATGTTGTTAAATACACATTAGATTTTTTGACATTGTTAGACCTAATTTTCTTAAAAAATTATAGTTTGCAACAGTCCAACAAACATTTTAAGGGTCCAATTTTTTTTTAAAAAAAGGGGTTCCATAATATAGCCACTTTAATTTTAATAATTAATTATGTGATTCAAGGTATTTATGGTAATTCTAGTTCCAAATTATATTTCAATACTATGAGATTTTCATTCCAAATTATATTTCAATACTTTGCAATTTTGATACGTAAACGCAATTTTCAATTCCACTCTTCCTTCGAAATGTGGAACTAGAAAATAAATCAATACATTGAACTGGAAATTGTTTTATGTATGTTTTGTGATTGTTATTTATGGAAATTGTTTTATGTATGTTTTGTGATTATTGACAATGAAAATTGTTGAAAATTGTTCAAAATGAAAATTGTTTATATATTGTTTGATATTGTTGGAAATGGAAATTATTTTATGTATGTTTTATGATTACTAGAAATGGAAATTGTTAGAAATGAAAAATTGTTTATGTATATTTTGTGATTGATATAAATGGAAATTGTTTTATGTATGTTTTGTGATTAATGTAAATGGAAATTGTTGGAAATTGTTGAAAATGGAAATTGTTTATATACGTTCTTTGATTGTTGGAAATGGAAATTATTTTATGTATGTTTTGTGATTATTGAAAATGAAAATTATTGAAAATTGTTGAAAATGAAAATTGTTTATGTATGTGATGTGATCGTTAGAAATGAAAATTGTTTATGTATGTTTTGTGATTAATGAAAATGGAATTTGTTGAAAATAGTTAGAAATGGAAATTATTTATGTATGTTTTGTGATTGTTTGAAATGGAAAATGTTTATATATGTTTTATGATGTTTGAATTTTTTAATTGCAATTATTTGAAATTGTTATAAATGGAATTGTTGGAAGGGGAAATTGTTTATGTATGTTTTGTAATGGTTAAATTGAAATTGTTAGAAAATGTTAGAAATGAAATTGTTGGAATTTGGAAATGGAAATTGTTTATGTATGATTTGTGATTGTTGGAAAAGAAAATCGTTTATGTATGTTTTGTGTAATTATATATGTTAAATAATTGAATTGTTAGTTTTTTTACTTATAGTGAATTGTGTTCGATGAAACTAAATTATGTATGATGTAATCATACAAAATGAGTTATATTATATAAGATGGACATGCGTATTGTGTAATGAAATTATGTGTTCTTTAATTTATATAGGTCTTCATTTATGTCTACAAATAAATGAAGAGAAGTTCAAGTAATCTTGAACATTTAACCACTTTAGGAAGATACAATGATCTAGCTTGGGCTTATGTTGCATTAGTCCCCGATATGAAGAATCATACTATTTGATTGTTTTGTAACAAGCAATTAAAAGGTGGAGGAATCACCCAATTAAAGAAGCATTTAATCGGGTTAAAGGAGATGTGGAACCCTGTAAAAAAGTAAGTCATGATGTGAAGTGATAAATGAAAACTTTACTTGAAGAATATCAACACCAAAAAGATAAAAGAGAGAGATTAAACTATAAAATTGTTTGGGGAAGTTCATTTGCTAGTGTTTATGTGATAGTGGAAATGTTGAAGGTGGTAGTAGCAGTGATAGTGTTCCTTCCCAGCAAGAAGTGAACGTTGCATCTAGATCTAATGTTAGGAAAAGAATAAGGCAGGTGATTAATTGTTTTTTGCACCATAAACAACTCCTGAAGCTCAGCCTTCAATTTGTAGTGCCATGCAATCAAGAGATGCAACTCACAATGTAGATATGGAAATGGCTAGATGGCGGTATGATACAGGTGTAACATGCAATGCTTCTTAAGGTTCGAGATACAAAACTACTTCTATTGATGACTACAGAGGTAAACTTTTGAGTTGCTTAGTTTCTGAAATTAAATTTTATTAAGGAGAAAGAAGAATGGATTGAGTTATTTATGGGTATTCAATCATGTATGATGGTTAGACAAATAGAAGACATGAGCCTATTGTGAATTTTTTGGTTTATTATGTAAATGGCTCGATCTTTTGAAGTCTATTGATGCATCTGGCCTTGTTAGGAATACTGACACTTTATTTGAGATATTCGATGAAGTATGAACGAAGTAGGGCCAGAAAATATTATTCAGTTCATTATTGACAATGATTTTGCTTATAAAGCGACAGGAAGAAGATTACAAAATAAGTATAATTCTTTTTTCTGCACATTTCATTGACCTAATGCTGGAAAATATAGGGGATGCTAGGTATTTTCCTATTATTGATGAGAATGTGTAGAGACCCAAAAAAGTGACCAAGTTCATATATAATTATGCATAGGTTTTGAAATTAATGAGAAAAGATTTTATCAATAATAGAAATTTGTGCCATCTTACTATGACAAGATTTGCAACAAATTTTTATCACTTCAGTGTTTTGTTATAATGAAGAAAGAGTTGAGACAGATGTTTACAAGTGATAAGTGGATTGCATCTCAGTATGTTAGATCTAATGCCGGATTGGAGGTTTCCAAAACTATACCAGAAGACATTGAATTTTAGTCTCAATGTCAATTTGTTATTCGAGTTTGTGAGCCTTTAGTGAGAGTACTTTGTTTGACTGATAGTGATAAAAAGGTAACAATGGATTATTTTGTGATGTCATGGAGAGGGTGAAGAAAGCAATCAAGGTCAATCTGAAAATAAGTCTTCTTTATGCACACCTTATCTTGCAATCATCAATAATAGATGGGAAAGGAAACTTTCTTCTTCGTTGTTTGCTGCTAGGGCATTTTTGAGTCCCAGTATCTATTTTAGACTAGATTTTACAAAGAAAGCTGAAGTTAATAGGGGAATGTTATTAACTATTACAATAATTGTTGTTCGTGACATGATACAAGATATCCTACACTCACAAATAGAACTTTATAAGCGGTCTTTTGGGGATTTTAGGATGCTAATTGTTATTCAATAAAGAGCAAAACTTTCTCCAGATATTAGCTTTTCCCTTTTCTTACTTGTTGAAATTAATTATCATTTATTTTGTTTGTAACGCTACTTTTGGTATCTTACAACTTACAGTTGCTTAGTGGGACCAATTTGGAAGTAAAGTTTCAGAATTGCAAAGGTTTGCATTCCGAATTCTAAGTCAATGTGTGAGTGTAACAAGCAATAAAAGGAACTAGAACATATTTGAATTCATCCATTTTAAAAAAATGAATAGATTGGGGCACAAGAGATTGAATGACTTGTTTTTGTTCGTTACAATTTAAAGCTTCGGAAAAGGTATGCTATTATCATTATTACTTTAGATATAATTTCTTATAATTTTTTAATAATTAAATTTTATTGTTTTCTATGACTCTTAACAGAATAAGTAGTTTAGTAGATCTATGCATTAATAATATCAATCTTTTGGTTGATTGGATTTCTGAGGAACCGAGTTTGGTAGATGTGAATGATTTGAATGATAATCTTGGATTAGAAAGCATTGACATGTCATTTGATGCATTGAATTTGAATGATGATGATAAAGCTCCTCTTAATGATAAGGATTTTGTACTAAATGATAATTGGGATCAGTGTAGTTATAGCAGGTATTCTCCTATAGACGATTAAATGAAGTTCTAGGTTTTTGTTTCTCCTTTTTTTTAATTATACTTATATTTGATGTATATGTTAAATTATATATATGCAATATAATTGTAAATGTTTTTGTTTCAGGTTTCACGTCTACTTGATTGTTTCCTTGTTACAAACTCTTATCGTAAATTGTAATAGTTTGAGAGTTAAGGATACTTATTGTTCTTTTTATTTGATGTTTTGATGTAATTATTATTTATTATAGATGAAATTATAATATTTAAAATACTTTGTATTATTCTTAATTTTATATTTGTATGGCAATTGTCTTTTTTTTATATTAATTGTGATTATTATTTATATATGAACTATCTAAAAATTATTTTTATTTCATATTAATTATGATTATTATTTATTATTATAGTTTTTTTAGTAGAGTTGATGTAAAATTATAAAATATACATTACAATATTCTAATGGACTATTTTGTAATTTTTTAAAAATTCAATAACTATTTTATAAAATTTAAAAGTACATAAAATGGTACTTAATATTGAACAATATCGGTATAGTATCGTACTAAAATTCAATCCAATACCAAAACCGATAATACATAATTTAAACTTTAGCCAGAAAAAAGTAAACCCGTAATAAAATCACAAATAAACAAATACCACGTGCCAATAACATAAAACTACTGGAAAGTGGGAACGATGTACATCTGTTCTTGACTATTGGAGTCCTCCATGTGAATGAAAACGTTATGTGAAGAACATGAGTCCGGATTCTCTGTCCAATATTATGATGTCTTATTCTGTCCCATGAATCTTAGTCATTCATTTATGTAGGTCCCGCGTGGGTATGCCATAAATAAACGCGAGACCCACATAAATGAATGGCTGAGATTCATGGTACAGAATAAGACACCATAATATCGGACAAAGGATTCCATCCTGAAGAACACCTTCTACTTTCAAAGCGTTTTCTTTCTCTCTCGTTCTGTTTTTTCTTTTTATCTTCTTCTAAATTATGAAAGTCACGCATGTATCCAAAGAAGAGTCGGCAGGCGGGTTGTTATTGTTATAAGCATGGTACCATCGTCATTTTTGATGGGTCAATCGATGAAATCATGGAGATCCGGAAGTTGGTGAAGAATGGATGGAGGGTTGCAAAGCAGTAATTTTGTCTATTTGCTTCTTTTACTTCTTAACTCTTAAAATGGCTCTCAGAAATTCATCTTCACACTATTATCCATCTGCCTCTTCTTCTTCCGGTCTGTTCTTTAATCTCTTTCTTTCTTCTTAAAGAAAATGATTTTATGTTGTATTAATTTTGGGTGTTCCGGTAGCAGCTTGATTAAGTGAGAATAAGCTTTAAGATTGGCAGGAGACTTTAATTTCATAACTTGAATTTGTGGTTTTTGAGAGGACTTTGTCCCACGTCGATCATGCCTAATCGGGGAAGTTCAATGCAAAGTTTCAATCTTTTTGATGATCAGTGGGTTTAATCATGCTCCTGAGCGTATTTGCATGAAACCGAATGAGCATGTCGGTTGACGAGTCGTTAGCTGGAAAACTTATATGTTTTTTATACAGATTGTTGACTGTTGCCTGTGTCTGGTTGGACTAGATCTTTGGCCTGTAAAAGAATTCTAATGCTTGTTTTGGTTTTATAACAATATCGATTAAGTTCTGCAGGCTCAGAAAGGATCTGCTTGTGCATATAGTCACTCAATTTTACTGCTGTGTCAGCTTTCGCATCAGCGCTCAGAATCTTAACTCTTCAATTTACTGCATATATTTTTTCTTTTTTTTAAACATATTTTTACCGTCATATCATTTAAACGATATTGTGAATTAGCTAAATGTACTCCCAGGGTTATAGTTTTGGGTAAACTTAGTGGAAGAGGACACATTGATGATGGGGTGATTCTAAAGCTTACCAATGCTTGGCTCAGGTGCTTCTGTCTCAAATGACGAGCAAAGGTCAAGACTGTGTAATAAAATGGACAAGGATTTAGAGGAACATGGAGCAAGATTCCTTAAACATGGTGAAACATCTCAATCATTGACACTTACTGAACTTTTCACCGTGAATGATGGATCTATAAGGCCTGTATTTAAGGTACGTAAACGATCAATTAAGCATAGATGATAACCTGGTAAAGTTGCTTGTTTCTTCTCCTTTATATATTTATATCTTTTTGGATTTGTATGCAGGCAGCAAACCCTCCTGTCCGGGCAAATGTGCTGTATCTAAACCCAAAATACTCAATCCCAATTGCGTGAGCACCGTGCTTTATTTATCATTCTTTTATGGGCATATGCATAATTTTACAAGAGATACTTTTACTTAATGATTGACTTGCCACAGGGAGTCTGTGAAGCATATTTTAATTCACATTTCGATAAAGGTGAGCAGTTATCAATTATCTTTAACGCAATTGGTGCTTGATAGGTTTTATTTGATGGTTTGTTGATTTATAAAAACAATTATTCTTCATGTTTGATCTTCTTTCCGTCTAGTTTTATTATCCTTTTGATAATATCCAAAATGATTTAATTCTTGTGTTTCAATAGGTTTATAATTCCAATTATAGTTT
>JAOTBA010000002.1:20502635-20514253 GCA_025629845.1 Erythroxylum squamatum | reverse complement strand
GCAATTTTTAAAAAGTTTAGGGACTATTTTATAAATTTAAAAAATATCCCGAAACGGTACCCGGTACCGACTGGTACCGGTACAGTTCCGTTCCAGAGCTCAATCCGGTACCAAGTCTGATACGGTATTCATAACATTGATATTTAGAAAAATATTTCACAACAGAAGCTATTCTTATCAAAACTTGCTTCAACGTCCTTACTCTTTACAATTTTTTTATTACAAATCTTTATCAATTGTTGGATTTTTGCTTATTCTTACTCTTATTTCATTCCAAATCTTCATATTAGTCATATACTTAACACTCACTACAACAAAACTGACTTTTAGCCACAATAACGTAGCCAAGATGTTATCTTTTTTCGATGTTTCTCAGAATAGTTGCTAAATGTATATCTTTGGAGACAATTTATTGGATTCGTTACAAAAGGCTCGACCTTTTGAGACTGTTTAACATTTCGTCGTCAAATGTCAAGCCTTTGGTGATGAATTTGTGAATCGTCGCAAAAGCTCGACTTTTGGCAAAGAGTCTTTTAAATTGTCCCGAAAAGTTGAAATAATTACAATTTTTACCTAATACATTCAAACTCTGTTCATACAATTTTTTTGTGAAAATAGAACGGAGCATCTAAAAATTGTAAAAAAATTTCAAAGTTTTAAACATATTGTTAAAAAATACATAGTAGGTAATTTAAATTTTGAAAAGTAAATATTTTTTGGATATAAAAAATAAAAAACCTGAAATTTTAATGTTAATAAGATCAAAATATCAAATTTTTAAGTTGACTAATATTCTTAATATTAATATTTATTAATAATAAAATAATACATATAAATATTGAAATATGGTAAGCAATATAATATAATGATATATGGTAAGTAATATAAGATTTTCATTAGAAGTTTAACAATTCTTACAAACAAAACATTAAATAAAGTTTCATGTTTATTCCATCGAAAAGAAAAGGAAATAATTATCTTTTTAGATTCCAATTGATATGAGACTTGGTAGATAAGGTAAAAGAGTTCCCTATATCTAGATTCCTAAGAAGGCTTCTTGCACATTTGAAGTTATCAAGTGAAACATCTTCCCTCAAGAGTTAGTTTATTGACACTGTCTTCCAACAAGTTCTTGGATTTAACTAAACTAGCAGAAGATATAGTGAACGATTCCTCAAATGCAGTATGGATAACTGAATTAGATGAACCGCACATACGATGCCTAAGAAACAAATAGTATAGAACTTATAGCTAATGAAGTCAAATGGTACAAGGAACCTAAATTTGAACACATACATACCTAATTAAACAAACATAGTTTTTGGAATCAACAACTGTTCCAAAACAACCGATTTTCCTAATCTTGTATTGACCATCTAGACATTGCCACCTTTTCATCTATGTTCTCTTGAAGATTTGAGGAAGCTTTACACAACACATAGTATATACAATCAAACATTCATATATGATAGCTTCCTAACAAGAAATGAGATACAGATAATAAATAAATAGAGGTAATTTGGATGATACTAAAAACCTTGAAGAAGAAGATAGCGATGGAAGGTAAGGGGTGATTAGTGTTTGATAGGGAGATTTATTGTGCATCGATTTGTTCTTGATTAGGGATAATTTTGCCACATTCCTCTCAACGGAGCTCATTTGTCCATTGGAAACTAGTCGCTACGTTGACATTCCGCCATGAATTAATGCTAACAGTTTTATTCTAAAAAGTCAATTAAGCATTAAATTCATTATGTTGAATTAAATTCTTTTGGCAATCAAATCCCATAAATTCTCAGGGGAGGAATGAACTGATCCAAAATTGAATGGAACTTTACCATACACATCCTAGCAACAAAAAGAAAAGACCATTCCTTTTAAACGACACTAAAAACAACATTCTCCTCAGCAACTTGTTATTTATTACGATGAAAAACAACAAAGCTTAAGTCCAACGTTAGACTTGAACCAATTATCTTGTTCTCGATGCACTTGATCCTATCAACGAATGCTTAGGAAAAGCTTTTGTATATTGAACAAGTAATACAAGAGCTTAAGTTACCTACATAATAACAAACTTGCGAAAAAGATATGAGAAGAAGAAGTTCACCTAGAGAATGTTGAGAGAGGTAGAATGAGAGAGAGAGAGAGAGAGAGAGAATGAGAAGGAAGATAGGAGAAGAGAATTGACTAAATGTTGAAAACAAAATGAAGTATATAAACATCCCTTGCATAAGTTAAATATTTTAACAGACCTTTCACCAAATATTTAGCAGGCTTTCCTCAAAGAAATATGGTAGGTGGAAAAAAAATGTCAACCTATACACATCCAACACAGAAACACAATTCACCATCTTCCAAACACAAACACAAACAAAATCCCATATACCATAAACATAAAAAAAAAAGCTCACATAAAGTCCAAAAACATAGCAAAAAAATAGAGAACAACAAAAAGAAGGGCTTTTGAAAATAAAAAAGAAGAACAGTACCAACACAGGACACGACGCTTCTTCGACGGTGACAACCACAACACAAGAGACAATCACAATAAAGGAGACAATGCTTCTTCAACAATGAACTAAGAGGAAATATGATGGCTAACACGAAAATGAAGAGAGTTTCGTTTAGTGTTAATAACTAGTAGAAAATGACGTCGTTTTTGAAAGTTTGGAAGAAATATACCTTTGGCATCGATTAAGAAAAATATCACCAAATGGTGGCCCACTACCATTCGGCTTAACCTTTGGTGACGAAATTATATATAATAGTAATGAATTTATATATAATTAATAGAGAATTATGATTAAATGGACTATTATATTTTTTTGAAAATTAAAAATAATATAAATTAAAATATAGCAGAAGCTAGTACTCGATCGTAATCAAGGATCATACAATTACAGTCAAAAGTGGCTATCCTACTCAATATGTACAACAAATACAAAATATACATCATATTAACCAGATTTCCCTAAGCTCTTGGACAATATATTGCATAAGTAAGATACGAGAAAATTTATCTATTGTCTATACATTCATAAATCATTATACTAGTTACAATTATTATGATCTATACATTCACACATTATATCAATTACCATATATAATTTTATTTATTGAATATAATTAAAAAATAATTGCAATATAGTAAAAAATGGAAACCAATATTAAATGTTAAAATGATATTCTTAAAAATTAAATTTAATATTATTGACAATGATTGTAATTCTAAATTAGTTAACGACAATGTCTTTTAAAAAATTTACAAAACTAAAAACTCAAAATTAATTTATATTTCATAAATTTAAATTTTTTATTAATCTCTTTTAAAATACATGATTTGACAATTTTATGTAAAATCACAATAATCTATTTATTATATATAAATTCAATACTATTTTATAGAAATGATATATTACAAAAAAAAATTATATATAAAAATCTATATATATTAAAAGAATTGGCGATGATTTTTAAATTTGTCACCAAATATGTACCTTTAGCGACGATTGCATGACTAAACAATTGGCAATGATTACTAAAAATCATCGTCAATTGTCTAATATTTTTAAAAAATAAATTGAAACGAAAGTGACTTAATTTTTGTGAACAACAAATGTTTTCGTTTTTGTTTCAATTTAAACAAAAAAACTAAAGGCTCGTCTTCTTGCTTTTTTCCACTGTCTTCTTCCATTGTCTGCTTCCGTCATCTTCGGTTAATTGTACATCGAGGTTAATCATCTATGCTTTGCTCTTGGGTTATTTTCTACTTTCATTATTGTTGTTATATGCTTTTATGTTCGTCGGTTTTATTGATGTGGTTTGAGTTATCTGCCTTTATTTCGACTATTAATGGTTCATTGTTTGTCTGAATGTGTTATTGTTGGTGAATAATGGAAAAATACAGTGGTTTTGTTATTAGTTAGGGGTGAATTTGTGAAGCCTACGAAGTGTTCGATGAAAGTTTTATTAGTGTTTTTAGGGATGAAAGCCTATGAAGAGAGTCGATGAAAGATAGTCTAAGCAACATTCTAAAAGAACTACTAATCAGGAAGATAAACTAAACACTTCACCAGGCCACTTTGGCATTATAGGATAAAAATATGACAATTTTATTTTTCCATATTCCGCGTATGCTTTAGTGTAAATAATGAAACAGATATTAAATCAACAGACTTTACGAAACTCTTTCAAATCCATAAACTAAGTGTGCCTAATCCATTAACAGTATCTTATCTATAAATAAGTGAGCCTCTTTTGAAAGGAAAATACCAATAAAATAAAGGTTATCAAATTTACTAGTGCATATTGACATCAAATTCGTGTCAACTCTATCACAAGCATTAAATTTTAAATGAACAGCATCGATCTCATCCTCTTACACTTGTCCAGAAAAGAAATAGACTACTATTGCTAACTTAACTTATGAAGACAAGGAAAAGGTGTCGTTTATCACCAATAAAATTCCCATTTTATAACAATTAGTAGATTTGATATCCAAACAGGGCATACATGTTTCAAATAGGTTAAACAACTTTAAAATATCAAGTTCTTAAAATTTGATCTCTTTCGGATTTTTCTTTAAACTATATTTTGTTTTTAACTTCTTTTCAAATGGTAATATTAATTGGCTCAAATGATTGGCATAACTAGTCATGTTAGGAATTAACAAAGAGCAGCCAAATTCAACATAAGGACAACAAAAAAGTGATAATGTCCATCCATCATAAAAATAATAAGAATAAAAATCCATAACTTTCTCTCTTCATTTGTATTCCTCTTCTTTAGATCTTCAGTTTGAAATTCACATAATGTTTTATGTGATTAGTGTTTATGGGATTTTTAAAAACATATTATACTATATTATCATATTTAGTTACAAATTTACTTGTAATTATAGATGCTTTGCAATTATCATTTTTTGTTTTCATGTAAACATCATTACTATTGTGGTCAAACCATAGAATGTCATGAATGGTGGTTACCTTTAGTGTTTGTAATTTGTACACATATGAGGCAGGGTACCAACACATTTTCTTCGGTCATGCTTGAAATTTTTCAATGATTATTTCCAATTCTTAAGTTCTTTTTTCATTTTCGGTGATTCCTAGAACTATTGGTTTTATGGAGGTATATTTCCAATTCTTAAGTTCTTTTTTCATTTTCGGTGATTCCTAGAACTATTGGTTTTATGGAGGTAGATATCATAGTAGAATTATTAGTGAAAAATCAAGTTTGATAAAGTAGGATTGCAACTTAATAAAAATGTAATAATGGACAAGGTTAAAATGAAAAAGATTAGTCTAAGTTTCATGCTCAACTTCATTGCTTGTTTCAATTAAAACTTGTTATGTTAACTTTTAATGAGTTATCATTATGTTATTTAAAGCTTCGTCGTTCATCGTCTATCATCTCTGATTATCTGTCTGTCTAAGTAAGTCATCAAAATTTTGTTCAATTTTTATGTTCCTTTTTAATAGAGAAGAATTTGAGTTTAGGTTTTGTGTGAATGGAATCTCAGTTTTGTGTGTTGTTGTTTGGAATTTTTTTCGAATGAGTTTTAAGCATTAAATACATGATTTGTTGTATAAACCCCTAGGATGGTATGTAGGCTAGAAACCTATGATGCAAGTCTGATGAGGCCTATCGGTGAAATATTCCACGAGCCTAGGAGTCACAACGAGAAGACCCTTTCTCGATTCATGTAGTCTAACAATGCCACGTACCATATTGTTTGTTTAAATTCAAACTTAGTATGTGAACCAGTATTTCATCATTTTGGACTAGTAACATAGTAATCCACTTATAATTATGGATGATCTGAGGCATGATAAACCTCTAGGATGTTATATAGGTTGGAAATCAATGATGTAGCTCCGATGAGACTTATGGGTGCAATATTCCACAAGCCTAGAGTTACAATGAGAAGACCTTTATTGATTTATATGGTCTAATAATGTTACGTACCATATTGTTTCTTTGAATTCAAACTTAGTATGTGAACTTGTATTTCATAATTTCGGGCTAGTAACATAAGAAATCCACCTATAATTATGGATGATCTGAGGCATAGTAAACCCATAGGATGTTATATAGGCTAATGATGTAACTCCGATGAGGCTTATAGGTGAAATATTCCATGAGCCTAAAAGTCACAACGAGATGGACAAAATTTGGATGTCTCGTCAGAAATGGTCCACTGAACACTTAGAAGGAGTTAAGAGTTTCATGTATTTTATGTGATGTTTGAGTTATGTTTATACGGAATTTTGATGTTTGAGTTATAGAAATCCAATATAATGGCACCTAGTAGAAACAAAGGTGAGAAGGTGGCAAGTATCAAAATTGTTCCTCCCCCATAATACCTAGATGAATCAAATCTTAGCCAATAATAACAATCGAATTCATCCACTAGTGAAGTCAGTTAGAAATAACCTCCATCTGCCTCAACTAGTATAGAGGGATCTGCAGGTTTGTTAATCTTTAACACCTACAAACAGACTTATTCTCAAATATATATTTACATGTTTAATGTGTTTTTTTTTATCATTATTCATTTGTTATCAGGTTCCAATATCATTGTCAGAAAAAGAGGTAGAGGTATAACTAAAGGTTGTGAGTTGCAATGAATGAATGTTGTAATGAACAGTAACTTTATCTGTAATATTGATACCTCGCAAGATTGTCCTTTAGACAAGATTCAATCAACAAAATTGTTTAGTGAGTTGAGGGTAATTGCTATGAATTGCCTTACCTAAAGCATGCCAAGTAGTTGAAGGAAGACAACTTTCTAGAGAATTCTTTGGATAAAGTTTCGGTAAAATTTCAATTTATTTAATTATATGCAATATTGTTTTACTTATTTGAGGATTAATTTCATTTTTACTTGTTGTTCATAAATGAAGTTGAATATCGTCGATTTAGACAACCCTGATGTTTAAAACTGTATGACTTCACTATTGAAATAAAGCACCAGGGATTGTCATTATTAGCTGCATCAATATTACAAATCTTTTCCTTTGGATGAGGAGGTAAGGAGATATGTTCCCAAATGGATGCCTCCAGAAAATTGGAGCAATATGTGTGATTGTTAGGCCTCTCCCAACGTTCAGGTTTGCTTTCTTTCTCTTTACATTTGCTTCTATTAATCTTGTTACACTATTTAATAACTTTTTCTTTTCTTTATTTAGTAAAAGTTTGAGAAAGTCAATGTGAATAAAGGAAAAATGAAAAATTCTCACAACCAAGGCTCCAAATCATTTGTTGTCCTACAAAATGATATGTAAGTTCTTTATTTAGAAGTTATAATTATATCAGTAAGCACAATATTATTTATTATATTTTTTATTTTTTCCCATAAAATAGAGTCAGAAGGAACTATATAGAGAAGAGTATGATATGATCACACTCTACAAACTAAAACACTGCAAGGAAGGTGAAGGGTGGATTCCTGAAGAAGCGCAAAATGACTATGTAAGTATAAAATTTTGTTCAAATTTTAAGTTTATTTATTTATATAGTACTAACTAATAATATTTGAATTGAATATTGATTTTTTTTAAAAAAATTTAGAATAAGATGCAAGAGTTGTTACAAACATTAATGTCTGACGAAAATGAGCCAAATATAGAAAATATTTGCAACAAGGTGCTTGGCATACGATCTTGATACATCAGAGGGCTTAGTTTTTACCCTAAGCCAACTACTCCATCCTCATCAAAACCAAAATACATTCAACATCTTGGAAAGAAAAAACAAGTTGCTTAAAAAAAAGTTAGCCAAGCATGCAAAGTACCTAAGAAAATTACTTAGCCCAAATTATGTAAGCAGTGATTCTAAAAGCGAGTCTGAGTGATTAAGCTAACCTTTGTACTTTTTTATGTATAAGTATTTTTGTAGTTGTAATTCAAATCTTGTACATGATCAAATTTAATGATATTTTATTTTTTATATACAATGTTTCAAATTTTCAATTATTTTTGTATAATAAATTAACAACAAAAATTCTAAATATTATATACAATAATATGGATTAAAAATGTTACAAATAATCATAATTAACATTGTATAATATTTAGGTAAAATGTATATTAAAAATTTGACTACTTTTTACAAAACGTAGATAAAAACATTTCGCTACGTTTTCAAAAACATAACTAAAAACTTTTGACTATGTTTTTGAAAACGTAGTTAAAAACCTTTGGCTATATTTATGGAAATTTAGCTAAAAATAATTTGCTATGTTTTGGGAATGTAGCTAAAAACTTTTAGTTACATTTCAGAAAAGGTAGCTAATTATTTTAAAAACTTTTAGCTACATTTCGGAAAATGTAGCTAATGATCTTTAGCTACAAAAAGTAAGTGTAACAAAAGAGTATCAGTGACAATTTTTCAAAACGTCACCTATACTTTTTTGCTATGAAAATAAAGTATAGGAAAAAAATTAGCGAAGATTAGGAAAAATGACGTCTATAGTTTTCATTTATAGGGATTTGGCGATATTTTCGACGACGAATACAAATCGTCATTAATGTTTATTAGCAACAATTTTGTTAATTTTAGCGACGAAATAAATCGTCGCTAAAAAACCCTTTTAATGTAGTACTATTCTCATGTTCTTTGAATCTCTCTCTAAGATGCTTCCAATCTCTAAATCCATCTGTTGTTAAACTTAAATAATTTATAATAAAAAAAAATTATCCACATGTTTAGAGTAAACTAACCATTTTCTATCGCTAGTTTCTCCCTTACTCAATTTTCTAGAATAATAAGAATATGGAAAATGTCAAAAGAAACACAAGATTCAATTCCCTTATAAGCCTTTTTTCAAATAAAATGTCCCTTGCTTTATTATCAATATTATCCCAATTTCTTAGATCATAAATATCTAACGAATAGATTATTTGATCATCTGCCTTTAAATTTTCTAAATTGAATTCATTTGTTACATGATCATGCTCACTTAAATTACTAACATCCTCTAAAATATGAATCTTATCACTTAAACTTTCATTAGGTAGTTTACAGGATTATTATAAAGGACACCATTGGCAAGCTAACTAAAGCACTAATGGTCAAGCAAGCACCATCCTCTTTTGTTATTAATGAGCATGATGAGCTCTTTATTGACTATATATTTACTCCCTAATATTTAGTGATTAATATTATCATGTGCTTAAGATACTTATTTTGGTTCATATTTTGTTTTAGGTACAAATTGGAAGAACAAAAACTAAAATGAGCTAAAAGCATATCCTTAAAGCTATCTTATTAATGTTCAATCTTATTTTCATTTTTGGAATAAGGAGATAAATTAGGGTGAAGATGGGACAAAAAAATGAAAGAAATGAAGTTCCTGCAACCTACACGGTTGTGTATAGAACTGTGAAACTCTTTGGAAGCGTGTAGGATCATAAAAAGCACAGTTTCAACATCTCTTATAACCTACACAGTTGCATAAGTGGCCATGTAGCTCACTAAGATCGTGTATATTTATGAATTAAGGAAAAAATGACATACACATTCAACTTCCCAAAACCATAATTTTTACTATAAAAGGACATTTAAGTGGCCAAACAAAGGAAGAAGAGTTTTAAAAGCATAAAAGTGGGCAAAATTCTTACTTCCTTGAGATTTATGAGGAACTAACCTTCTTCCTTCTAGTTCAAAGGGGATATCAAATTCAACCAAACCTCCCCCCATATCCTAAACGTCGATTCATTCATTACAAAATCTAGACACACTATCTGTTGATACGATCCCTACTCACCACTACTATAAATTTAGTTGTGCAAAGTTATGTTTTATTTTCTGGTGTGTTCATACTAATGAAAAAATTAAAACTAAACTAATGAAAGTAAATCAAATCAAACTATAGAAAAGTTATAAGATTTACAAATAATTTTCGAATCCAGTTCCTAGTTTAATCTTAACCTTTACACAAGTAAGCACACTTAATCGTCATGTTGTTTTCATACCTCTCTTTGAAACTATTAACCGTAGATTAACAATAAGCTTTATTAACCCAAGTTTTCTCTTAAGTTGTGTCTAATCAAAATAAGGTTAACTATCAAACAACCTAGAATAATCTCTCTTGAATTAGTATACTACATTATGTACTAGGAAAATAGGTTAATCTAGGTAACAACCATATAGACAAGTCATTTAACCTAGCTATGTTATCTCTAATGATTCACAACCATTAATTTACTATAAATGAATTAGAGTTACAATCATTACGTATTGTAATCTAGATTCTAGCAATGGTTTTATACATAAATATTCTACTAAGATTGAGAACATTAACCAATCATGCATGAATCTCAAAACATTAAACAAAGAACAACAAAATCAATCCTAAAAAGAAAATGAAAATAACACTTCAAGATTAAGAGATGCCCAAATATGTTTTTCGGCTCGATATCCCCTTAGAACTAGAAGGAAGAAGGTTAGTTCTTTATAAATCTCAAAGAAGTAAGAATTCTTCTCACTTTCATGCTTCTAAAACTCTTCTCCCTTTGTTTAGCCGCTTAAATGTCCTTTTATAGTAAAAATTAGGATTTTAGGAGATACACAATTAGCTACACGACCATATAACTGATTGTGTATGTCATTTTTGTCCCCATTTTGCAAAAATGCACGATCTTGGTGAGTTACATGGCCAATTATACGGTCGTGTAGGTTGTAAGAGATGCAAAAACTATGTTTTCATGATCTTACACGCTTCTAAAGAGTGTCATGGTCTTATACACGGCCGTATAGGTTGTAGGAACTTCATTTCTTGTCCCATATTCACCCTAATTCATCTCCTTCTTATTCCACAAATGCAGATAAGTTTGAACATCAATAGGATGGCTCCAAAGATATGCTTTTAGCTCATTTTAGTTTTTGTTCTTCCAACTTATACCTAAAACAAAATATAAACCAAAATAGTATTTTAAGCACAACATAACATTAATCTCTAAGTATTAGGGAGTAAATATATAGTAAATCAAGCACTCATCAATTTCCCTCAAATTTAGATTTTGATCTTCCTTGGGTAAAACAAATTATCATAATCGAAAACACTTTCTCCTTTTCCATATTTCCTAAGAATAGATAGCTGAAAGAAAAAAGGAATAACTTTCAAAACCATGACAAAAAATAAACATTTAATGTTTTTACTCATAATCAATCAATAATCATTCCTTTTAAAAACTGAGAAATCCAGGGTCAGACTTTGACAAGACATGTTTAAAAAGAAGATAGATCTATAAGTGCACTCAAACACTATTCATGGTCAAGACGTTCCACGACTTTGCATATCATTCCAGTTCTCCACAACTAAAAATTTCACATGCATAATCATAAATCAAAGGACTTTTCAAGATTGTAATGGGGGTAAAGGTTAAGGTGAGAAGTATGTAGATCATGTAGTTATGCTTATTGATAGTGGGTCAACAAAAAAATTTATTAATGAGAAAATGACAAGCCTACTGTAATTACCTATGGTAACAACTGAACCATTCACAGTGAAAATGGTGAATGGCAAACTCTTATAGCCTGTTTGGTAGGAAGGAATAGGAATTCTATTCCTACCATATTCCTCGGTAATATTTAAACCCGTGTTTGGTTTA
>JAOTBA010000002.1:20462411-20500231 GCA_025629845.1 Erythroxylum squamatum | reverse complement strand
GGTAGTACTAAACAATCATGGTCTATCTATGCCAAAGAAATGCTTACCATAATTCAAGTGATTCGTACTTAACTATTAGGTCAAAAATTCTCCGTTCAGACAGATCAATGTAACCTTAAATACTTGTTAAAACAACGGACGACAACTCTAGAATGATAGAAATTGGTTGCTAAACTATTTGGGTACAACTTTGAAATTATTTATAAAGTAGGTCTTGAAAATTCTATAGCAGATACCTTGTTTAGATTGATGGATAGTCCAAGCCTCAATGTTGTATTTCTTCCACAAACATTGCTATAGGATAAAACTAAGACTGAAGTTGTCGGTCATCCTTACTTGTAGTAGTAAGCAAAAAACTAGGTACTCCTTAAACGTGGTGAAACAGGTTGGTATATTATAAGGATCAGGTAGTTGTCCCTTTTAATTCTTATGTAATCCAATAACTTCTAAACGATTTTGATGCCTCTTCATTTGGAGGTCACTCTGATGTTTTGCAAACATACAAAAGGCCAGCTCAACAATTTTATGGGCCATTAATGCACAGAGTGATTCAAGATTATATATAGCTTCCTGTAAAGTGTGTCAATGAAATAAAAGTAAGACTCTATCTCGGGCCAGTTTACTCCATCCTTTATCAATTCCTTGTCAAGTTTGGGATAACATCACCTTGGATTTTATAGACGAACTACCTCCATCTAATGGAAAGAATGTTATCTTTATAGTGGATGATTGCTTAAGCAAATTAGCTCATTTCATGCCATTATCTCATCCTTACACAGTAAAAATGGTTGCTGAAAAATTCGTGGAAGGAGTTGTCAAGTTTTATTGTATGCCAAGATCAATAAGTAATGATAGAGATCCCATATTCATTAGCCATTTCTGGAAAGAATGTTTTAAGTTGTCTGATACCTAACTTGGTATGAGTTCAGTTTATAATCCACAAACCAACGGCCAAATAAAGGTAACAAATCATTCTCTCGAGCAATATTTACGTTGTCTTGTTGCCAACAACCCTGAAAATGATATTCTTTCTTCCATGGGTTGAGTTTTGGTACAACACAAACTATCATTCTTTTACTAGTATGAACCCATTCCAAGCATTATATGGTAAATTACCACTTGTTACTCCATGTTACCACATTGGTACGGGTACCTCTCTAGTTAATGAGGTAGACTAATCGCTGGCTTCTCGAGATATGGTATTATGTCAAATTACAGCTAACTGGCATGCTGCAGCAAATAGAATGAAGCAGATGGTTGAATCTAGAAGATGAGAAGTGACGTTTAAGGTGGGAGATTTAGTTTTTCTGAAGCTCCATTCATATCATCAGCACTCTATTATCAAAAGAGCCTTTCAAAAGTTGGCGACTCGTTTATATTGCCCATATAAGATTGAAGAAAAGATTAGAAAAGTTTCCTACAAGCTTAGTCTTCCAGCGGGCTCTCAGATTCATCCTGTATTCCATGTTTCAATGTTGAAGAAGAAAATACGAAGCTCTGACAAAACTAATGGCAAGTTAATCCCTTTTGCTAATGATGGCGCCATTCTTATGGAACCTGAAGCAATTCTAGATACATGATACGTCAAGAACTAATTTTAAAAAATGAAAATTTTTATCTAAGATTTGATTAAGACCTGTTAACTTAATATAAAATCAAACGGTCAAATTTAAATTAATTGAAATTTTTGATCAAATTCAAGCATGAATTAGTTAAATTTGAGTTAATTCGACTAAAATAACATTGTTTTAAGCAATAAATTGAATATATTAAAGTAGAATCATTTTATCTCTAATTTAATTAAACTTTAGGCTCGAGCTAAAAAAATAAAACTCGTCTGAATCAAATTCAAGAAAAACAAATAGTAAAACTTAGACTCGACTAGACTGATCACTATTTAAACATAAGACAATGAATACTCCCTTTTGCTTAGCTCTCCCTTGATGGAACCTCCGTCTTTCTTTTTTATGATAACAGAATATTTGTGTTATTAGAGAACAAGAATAAAATTAAGTACAATATTAAAATTAAACAGACAAACGAATATCCATATCGAGATAATAATTAGCTCTCTCTTAATTCATGCTTAATACATATAAACCAATATCAAAAACAAAGGAGATTTTTAATTTCAAATAAGTGTTATTAAATAACAGGTAAAAGAAATATCCACACATAACATCATAGTATAAATTTACTTACGTACGTAAAATTTACTCAAGTGTATGTTGTATACAAAAATTACCATATAAACAAAAGTCACTCCCGCTAAATCTATTATCACCAATCTTTCTTCCCTTGTTTGGAATCACTAAAAAGAAATTAATTATCTAAAAATGTATAATACAAAGTGTCATGTGTTAAGCTAACTTAGTTGAAAGATCAAAATGAATTTGATCAAGATTGGTAAGCTTGTTCAAAGAAGAGGACTGTTGAATATTTAAAAAGTCAAAATAATTATCTAAAAGGTACATTTTGATATATCTAGTTGTATCTAATTTGTAACAGCCCAGACCACCCATTCACAGATATTATCCGCTTTGGGTTGCCCCTCGAGCCAAGACCCTCACGATTTTGCTCTTCCTCTATTAAGGAAGACGCGTCTATGAGGGAAAGGTATCCATTCCCTTATAAGGCGTACTTTATCCTCCTCTCCAACCGATGTGGGATCTCACACTCCCCCCCTTAAGGCCCAACCCTCTTTAGGGCCTAGCCTAGCTGGCACAACAGTTCGGGTACTGACTCTGATACCATTTGTAACAGCCCAGACCACCCGCCCATAGATATTATCCTCTTTGGGCTCCAAGTCCCTCACGGTTTTGCTCTTCCCACATCAGGAAGAGCAAAACCTTGAGGAACCTGGAGCCCAAAGCAGACAATATGTGTGAGCAAGTGGTCTGGGTTATTACATAATTTTATAAATCTCCAATTTTAGTACTGTTCCTAAGTTGACAAATTCAATTAAAGCAAAAAGGATTTGACAAAATTAGATGTTAGAATTGTAACAAATATAAGTATACTTACAGCATCCAACAATCAATTTCATAAAAGAATGTATAATTTTGAAAGTTCCAAAATTTTCAAAAATAGAAATGTGAAAAGGTGTCTTAAATTACAAAATTAAACAAAATTGAAGACGAATTGATATAATTGAAAGGGAAACATACTTAGCTCCTTTATCTAAGCATCAATTTGAAAAGATAACTTTAATTAAAAAAAATTTAAATTCCCAAATTTTGAAACCTAAGAATGATAAAATTTCAGCTTGATGTAATTTAACAATATTTTTATACATTAAAAGGTGGCGATTTCCAAAGAAGAGAGTGAGTTGTCTAGGAATTTGGAAGATATAAACAACAAAGATGAAGAATAGAAGAAAAGATAAAGAAGAAATCTCTAATTATGAAGAATGGTCTACCAATTTGTATGGTTGACAATAATTATCAACTATCTAAGATAAACTCTCTAAACTAAAAAAATTATTAGGAAAAAGGGGACATTCGTCAACTACTCGAAGAGATTGGTCGACCATACAGCAACCTATCTACTTAAAAACTCATTGGAAAGAAATAACTACTTGGGCACAATGATATTGGTTAACTATAAAAGGAAATTGGTTGACCAATTTATTTAAATGGTCAACCAAATTAGCAACCAATTAACTAACAAACTTCCTAAAAAAAAGGTGTGAATTTTGAGGACATTGATCGACCAAACTAAGATATAGGTCGATCACTTCACCAGATAACCTAAGAAAAAGCCTTTGAACTTAAATTGAAACATCAAAACACTTAATAATTCAAGAGAATATTAATCAAGCATTATCATAAATATTAAAGGATAATTCAGACATATAGAATCATGCCCAATTCTCTCATAATATCATCATTTATTGGTTTAGTGAAACTATATCCAAATTGGTTTAGTATATCAACAAATTTTAAGTTAATATCCCTATTTGCACATAATCTCTAAGTTTAGTTCCATAATATACCCAAAAGAAATTTTAGATCTTTATTTATAGCGCAAGCCTAAACATTCATCACTAAGAATTTAGATTTAAGTTGATACATAAATGCAAGATGTGACATGTTTCTAAATTATGAACTAATAATTACCTCTTATTAAACATTACCTATGATATGATTCGAATTAAGATTCTTCTTGATTTTTCAATCTATTAGATGCATCTCACCTTTCTTATTATCCTCACTTGATTTAATAAATGGCTCTTTTTAAGAGTCTTTGATCATTTTTCCTCTCTTTAAAGAATTAAATTTTCACATTCTATATAAATATTTTAAAGAATTTCTTGGAAACATGAAGGATAGATTCATTAAGATAAAAACATAAACTCTTCAAAAATAACACTAACATCTCTATGATATACCATTTGCTCTTTAAGAACCCTATAAAATAAGTCAATCAATATGTTTTAGGTACCTAAATAAGCTTGGTTCCTTAATTGTTAGGCTCCTTTTTTTTTAACCCACAATTTTAAAGGTTTGCTCACCATCTTGTGTTTGATAAAATAAAATCTATTAACATATCTATACTTACCATAAAAATGAGATTATGCTATATGGGTAATCATGATGCATAAATACATTACTTGCTCTTCTATTTATATATGTATAATAAGGAATCTTCCTTTCAATATTAAAGGTGTTGAATATGTTCCTAGGGTAGTGAAATGAGCTACCATGATTATATTTGTATGGTACCTAATATAAAAGAAAGCTTGATGCATACTTCTTTAAGGTCTAAAGAGGTGTGAGTGAGTTTGCACGTCATCATAAAAGTTATGTTTATTTTTCCTTTGAGAGTATTGAGCCATATGCCTAGATTATGAGCCATATACGAAAGTATAATGATTTTTTAATTACTCATAGGGGAGGTGGCATATGCATACATACACCTAGATGTAAATGCTCAATAATTATTTATTACATTAGGCAATAGTTCCTTGCTATGTAAATATTTTTATTTTATAAGTGTGGTTCTAGCTTCACTTCCATGGTTGTATCCTATTCCATGCCTATTATTGGGATTCTTTTAAGCTCCTATCATGTTTTCTAGTTTTTCACTCCTTTTAGTGAATTTGGATAATGAATTCTTGAGAATATTGATCTCGATGGATAGGTTTTCTACATTCAATGTAAATAATATTAGAGGATTTATGTTGTAAATCAGCTTTACCTTCTTTTTGAGAATTTAGTCCTCAATAATTTCTTAAATTTTCTAGTGATTAAAGTAATGTCTTCTTTATTTCCTTAACTAGTTAATGTTTATTCCTCTTTTCTTAATTCTTCCTTTGAGTTTGAATACCAAATTCTTTTTCTTTGGATTCATCATTTCTTCGTGAGTCTCTTAGAACCTCATTTTGTATGTAAGAAGAGATTTGATAAGTTCCTCTAATGGTAATGTTGTTAAATCCTTGCCTTTTTGTATAGTTGTCACTTTAGCTTCCCAAATCTTTGGGAGTGACTTAAGCTACTTCTTCACCATTTTAGCATCAGTATATGTCTTTTCAAGATCTTTAAAAGCATGGAAAATATTGATAAATATAGTTAACATGCTAGATATAATTTCATTATGCTTCATTTGAAACAATTTATATTAATATGTTAATATGCTAACTTTGTTATCTTTTACTTGATTTGTTCCCTCACATATAACTTTTAAAGTATACCAAATTTATGAGTCGTTTCACACATAGAGACTCGATTAAATTCATTTCTTTCTAATGCACAAAATAAGATGTGTATAGATACTATTCAAGGAAATTAATCTCTTATCTTGGGTTCCCATTCTTCCTTTAGTTTAAAGACCTTTTTGTTATCTATGATTTTTGTAGGTATAAAAGGACTATTTGAAACTATTTCCCATGGTTCTACACTTTTAACCATTAAAGATAATCCCATCTTAGTTTTCGAACGGAGATAATTATTATCATTAAAGAAAGGTGGTCTACTAATACTATATCTCTCTTGATTGAATGATGATAATGATGCTTCTACATATGTCATTATGATCATTGCTATATGATTTTATTAGAAATGTCTGCCTAATATACCTACTTCGATACCACTTATTAGTCCTTAATGAAGCGTAAAAGAAGTTAAATTGGGTGTTTATAAAATTTAACAACTTTTATAACCATTGTACTCAATTAACAACATTTAACATAAATAAGAATGAGGAAATTGTTTATTGTAAATTAGTCAAACTATTGAATAATATTTTAACAAGGATGGGAAAGAGAGAACGTAGTGGTTCAACATACAACCCTTGCCTACTTAGAATACTAATATAATTCTTCTTTTAAGTTGAAGAATAACCTTTTTACTCTCTTTTCTAAGTAGAAAGGAACCTTTTTATAATTTTCACGGTAAATAATAACCTTAATCTCAATTGAAACACTCTCAAGTATAATAAGATAATGCCCCAACCAAATCTTACAACTCAAAATATCTCACTTGATAACTATAAAGAGGCTTTCTCCCACAAATACGAGACAATGATGCTCAAATAATTAAAAACACTTTAAAATGTGTGTAAAAGACACCTATATACTTTTTAATGCAAGAACCAATAAGAAAAATAAGCATTTATAGGATTGTATAATCCCTACTAGCTATTACAATGGCTAGTTATAGAGCATTGGTCAATCAGTATAGCATATTGGATGACCAATGTGCATTGAATAGACAGATTCACTAGTCGTTAAGACATTAGATGACAAATAGTCATATTGTTTGATCAATATTGCACAGTGGTCAACCAATATTACTATAAACTCTTAGTATGTCAAATTTAATAACTTTAACCTATATTGGTAGACCAATAACCTATATAGGTTAATCAGTAACCATATAGGTCAACCAATCCCTCCTAAAAAATACGATCTTAATAATTTTTAAACGCTCAAACTCAATTTGTTTAATGTAACTACATTTAAACACTTCCCAAAATACACCTTAAAGAGTGAATGAAAGATTAAGAGGCTTTTCTGTTAAAACTAAAAGCTTTAATGCTTTTAGATGAATGAAAAGGCTTATGTAGTGAAGTAATATGAAATTTTTATGTATGGTGAACCTTTTAGAACATCAAAATGACTAAATGAGATTACAATTAATAGTATAAACTAAAGAATGACCTTAATGTTTCTTGTTCTCTCTTTTTTTTTTTACTTGGACTTCACTTTTTTAAGTTACAAACTTCATCTCTTTTTTTATCAACTTTATGAACTATTTTCTTAAGTTTATAACTAAATCTTGTTCTTATATTCTTTCTTATCACATAATAAACTCATTATTAGTATTTATTTTTTTTCATCAAAACATTAATCAAAACCTCCCTTGATTCAATAAAGTATATTACTAAAACTAAATTAACATAAATACTAAAATCTAAATTAAGTACACAAACTAAATATAAGCATTGTTATAATTTATTAAATTATAATTCTCTAACATTTTATGTATTTCAAGTAACATATTATGTGTTCCAAATTATATATGCTTACCAATTTTAATGTTTGTTGATAATATTTGTATTTTGAAATTAATAAAAGCATTTAAGATCCTGTTTATGGAAGAATAATTTCCAAAATTATATCATTTTAGAAATTTCATTTATGATCTAAACCTTAATTTATAACTACATGGACTTTCAAATATTTTCAAAGACATTGTATTTTATCAAGTGAATTCTTAATTCTTGTCCCTTTACTCTCCTTTTCTATAATATAAGGTTAGTCATTATTGAACACATATTTTTTTTACGATTTACATAATTATTTCAATATATTCTTATCCTTATTTTTTATAAATTTCTACTTTTATATAAATTAATTAAATGAATTATATTTATTTATATTGAAAACTTTATAATCACAATTTAGGATAAGAATGATATGTATTTATTAGGGTTTTGTATCATGTTTTATATGATTTGTGAGATAAAAGCTTCTATAATACTTTTAAAGAAAAGTTTCAATTGAAAAGGGAATTAAAAAATTTGTATCTAGTAAGTGTATATGGTAACACATGAGTTCATGTAATTATTTAAGTTTTCAAGATGTAGAACGTAAAGACTTCTTGAAGAATGATAATACCTTAATATGGGACGATATAGTGGTCTAAATTTAGTATTAATAACTTTGATAATTTCTGAATTACATATTCTAACATCTTAAAAATTACATGAATATTACGTGAATGGTATATTAGTGTCTTTTTTTTTTTAATGATGGAAGGTGTGTGTTGAATGTTCCTTATTAACCACCAAAATTTCATGGAAATATTCCATTTTAGGTGACTGTGTGTTAAGATGTTTGAAGTTTGTGAATTCATTAAAATATCTCTTCGAGATTAGGAATGACAATAGGTTAGGACTGGTTGGACCCATCATCAATCAGACTCGACCCAACACTCTTAACTTTTGGCTCAAGCTCGTTTAAATTGCTCAAGATAATGTTATTTTAAGAAAATTTTTCTAAAATAAAATTAGGTGAATTTAAATCTAACGAATTAATTTTAGGCAGGATATATCATATCAAATTGGATCGGGTTGGAATTTATATGTCATCCCTATTTAAAACTTTTTCAAATATTAAAAAACATCATTGGAACAAAAGAGTGTTGAAATTTTAATGGTTTATTGCTATTATTTTTTTAAAATTAATCGATTGATAAATTAATAAACTCCGAGGCAAAGACAGAAGAACCATGAAATAGAGGGGGCAAAATCGACAAAGAACTTAAGAGATTGTTGAAGTGAAAAAGGACTAATTGACCGTACCTTCAAAGAAAATCTATGCACTTGGTCAACTAAGGAGGAGAAGCAATATCACATTGGGAAGAAGCTAGAAAGAGGTGCGATAAACTTGGAATAAATGCCCAAATGTCCTAATAATATGGGATGGTTTAATAACCTAAGTATATCAGACCATTCCTCTCTAGAAATTACTACGAATCATCACCAAAGGAAGTTAAAAACACCCTTCAGATTTTTTAACTTTCTCGCCAAAATGGAAGGCTACAATGATAGTAGCAAAAGAGGGCTTAACACTACAATATAAGGCTATGAGGCCTATAAATTGGTCTCCAAGCTAAACATCATCAAAGAATATCTGAAGAAGCTCCACAAGGAACATTTTTAAAGCAATATCCTTAAAGAAGTTGGAACATTCCATAAATGAAGTGAATGACGTGCAAACTCACTTATATAATGATCCAATGAATCAAGAGTTACGGAGGAAGGAGAAACAAAAAATGCAATCATACCTATCAACATTGAAGCCTATAACTCGGTGCTAAAATGGAAAGCTAGAATCAGTTAGTTGAAAGAAGGCGAATCAAGCAATGCTTTATTCTACAAAAGCATTCAAAATAGGAGAACCTTGAATGATATTACTAGAATTTTGGACCATAGGAGGAATTCCATGTTTTGAGCAGAAAAATTAAAGGAACTAGCCTTTAAGCGTTTTAGAAACTTTCTTGGAACTAAATCCACCTCAACAAGTTCCCTTGATCATCTCTTGAAATTTCCTTAACTCAAACTCACTCAAACACTCTCATTAACCATGTGACCAAACTAAAAATTAGGAATGTAGTTTTCAACCTAAACCTTAACAAATCTCTAGGCTCTGATGGGCTCGGTGGGTTTTTATTTCAAAAATCATGGAATATCCTAAAACCTCATGTCTGTAATCTAGTTGAGGAATTCTTCAACTCATGAATCCTCCTTGATGCACTAAATAAAACCTATCTCTTTCTAATCCCAAAAATCCTTATTCTCACCACCTTCCAAAACTTTAGATCTATCTCTTGCTATAATATTCTCTACAAAATCACTTATAAAATTATAACCTGGAGAATTAAACCCCTATGAAAAATTTAATCAATGTTTAACACACTAGTCTTATTACAGGTAGGAATATTAAAGACATTTCGTTTTTGGCCCAAGAAATTTACAAGGATTATCACTCCTACAAATTCATCAAAAGTTGTTAAATGAAGATAGATTTCACAAAAGCCCTTGACTCCCTCAACTAGACTTTTATGCAACACGACCTCTAGTTCTTTGGTTTCCTTCTAAATTCATTAGCTAGACTTTTCAATGCTTGAGAATTTCATCTTTTAGTATGTTGATTAAAAGGGAAACAACTAGAGTGTTTAAAAGGAGCAAAAGGGATAAGATAAAGAGACCCATTATCTCTCTATCTGTTTGCATTAGCTATAGGGCTTCTAACTAGGATGATTTCATACGAAATAAAACAAAAGGGGTCCTTCAGTTACCACCATAAGTGCAACTAGTCATTTGTGGATGATCTCTTACTTCTATGTAGGGATATTAAAGAACAAATTTAATTAATGATAGTCTGTATGGAGGACTTTGAAAGAATGTGTAAGATTGGTAACGAACAAAAACAAAAGCCATATCTACATTTCCCAAATTCCTAATCATTAAACCAAATGCTTGAAAATTTTTCAAGGCTCCAATCATCTAAATACCCCTTTTAAGTACTTGGGACGGCCAATATTAGCTACTGGGCTAACCTATGAAGATTGTAAACTATTATATGATGTTATTCTAAACAAAACATATAGTTAGATGTCAAGGAAATTGTCCTATACTAGTAGAATTCAAATAATCAAGGTAATTTTGAAAGGGATGCATATATATTATAGCTCGCGTGTCGCTCTCTCGGCTAAGGTTATCAAGGATATTGAAAAGATATTCAGGAACTCCCTATAGAGTAGAGAGGGAATTACAAAAGAGTTTCCCAGGGTCAAATATAAAGACACATGCCTAAATAAATACCGAGGAGGATTAGGAATCAAATCTTTCAAAGCAATAATCAAAGCTCTAATGGCAAAGAGAATTTCGGGATTACATAATTATAAAAAAGAACTTATGATTGAAGTGGATGCAGGAGGAGTACATCAAAGGAGCAAGTTTTTGGTCAATGAAACCTCTTTTTAACTCCTAACAACCACCAAATTCATCCTAAACCTAAGGGGAATAGTAGGAAAAGAGATGAAACACATAATAGGAAATGGTGAACAAACTAGCTTATAGTTTGATAATTAGGCAGAATCGGTACCTCTTTCTTACCATCCTACAATCCTAATCAACATATTTTGCCTAATAGAGCAAGGGTAACTTCTGTGATCAGGGACAATCAGTTGTTCTATAACTATCTCCCAAACTGGGATAAACAGGACAAAAGTATATAAACTAAAGACATATCAAGGAAGTTCCCAATAGCATCTTATGCATCTTTATTTACACATAATTTGCAAGCTATTAAATGGCATAATCTTGTTTGGTTTAAGAATCATGTCCCTAAACACTCCTTCCTAATTGGGGATGGCAATAGACCGGGTGGCCCAACAGGCCCGTAGCTTGACGAGCCATCGGGCGGGCAGAACCGGCCTAGTCCGTCTACACTTTTTTTAAAAAAATTGACAAAATGACATCGTTTTGCACCTTCCCTTGGGGCCACAGACCAAGACTACCATCCCTATTCCTAATATGGTTGGCTTGCAAAAATAAATTACGTACCTTAGATAGAATGAGTTAGATAGGGGGAAATAATGTATTTTATATGATACACACCTAGAAACTAGAGAGCATCTATTGTTTATATACAGTTACTCTTTGGAAATCTAGAGATATATAGTACAAAAGTCTAACTTGCAATATAATCGCACAGCAATAGAACAACTAATTGACTGGACACTAAAGCTAAAAACCAGCAACAGTGGTGATATGGAGATGGTTAATTTGGGAATCAATAAGTATAGAAAGAGGCGTGGAAGGAGCATAATTGTAGGATATTCGTAAGCAATAAACTAGAACCAAGATTCCTTAAGGTGATCATCACTAAGGAATAAGGGAGAAAATGGCAATGAAAAAAGTACACAAACTGTAGCTCACAGTTTATAGTAAACTGGAACTTACCCTAGATAAGGAAATTCAGAAACATTCAAATGTCCACTCATGCAATAGGGGAAATGGGGAAAAGAAAAATGAAGAAGAAAGATACAGACAATAAACCCCTATAAAATTAAACGGAGCTCACTAGATGGTATTAAAAAGAATGGATATAAAAGAAGATATCCCAAGAGATCCTTCCTCGGAGTAAAAGAATCAAGTTGAAATTGAGGTTATCAATTCGGCATTGGCGAGATAAGTTGGAAAGTCAAAACTATAGTTAGAAGATTAAAATAGGAAATTAATTGGAAATAAACCTTAATCGCATCAAGAACAAGATGGATTTACCCTAAATTGAAGGTTAGGGCGAGAGAATCAAATCCAATGCTAAACAATAGGAGAAAAGTTAAGGGAGAAGAGAAACAATGGAAACTCATAAAGAAAAAAGATAATCACCATGAGAACGTAAAAACATTGGCAAAGGTCGAGGAGGTTCCACTTCCAGTCTCATTTTCGATTTCTATGACATTATATTTGTGTAAACGTTTTAAGGAGAGTAATTAAAAGGTGATCATACCATAACTCAAACATGCCATACACAGGGATATCTCTAAAATGAGATATTTGAAATACCAACGGAACTTGCTGTTAATCTCCGGATAAACATGTTCCTGTTAAACAATCACAACAACTAGAAAGGAGAAGAGAAAGTAGAGATTATAATTTATAAAATAGGTAAAGATTTAGTGAAAACAGTTCTAATCCAATTGATGAAAGCAACATCAGAGAAATGAAAGTAAAGTTACATTTCCTATGAATCGAACTCAGGAAATGGGTTCAAGAGCAGAAGCGAAAACAAGAAGAGATTGGGAACTAGAATCGGAATCAACGGATGAACATTAGGGTAAACTCGTTTCCTTTTCAGTCTCTTCCTAACATAGTCTCTTCTTTGTTCATCACCCCACTGAGCTTCCTCCAATCCTTTGGCAAGAATCAATGGTGGTGGCTGTTGGTAAGGGCACCTAGACCTCCAAGAAGTCTGAGGGAGCCCAAATCTGCACACCCTTTTGAGAAAGAGAGAAAAGCCCCACCTCAGATTCAGAGAAGGAAAAACGGTGGAATCTTTGGTGCACAAAATGGGTGGGTAATCCCAGTGGAGGTAACATGGGATTTGTGTGGCGATGAAGAACTGAGAGTAGAGAGATGGGGAGGTTGTGGGACTGGTTAAGATGTGTGTTAGTGCTTGCGTTCTCTGTTCCCAGGTTTTGTCTTCCATTCGGTGACCTTTTGTTTTGTTCCTCCAACGTGGCTGGAAATTTTTGCAGTTACATAGACAGGTGTGTTGAGCATGGCCTTGATAAGCTACATCAAATTACTTGGAAACTTACTAACATATCATACCTTCCTTATCTTATCAATTAGGTTGCTCTTAATACGATGATAGGTGAAAAAGTTAAAAATAAAATAAAGCAAAGGATCATATACCTTGATCTCAAACGGTGGAATCTCCCATCTTAGGCGTCCCCACACCTCACCTCGGTCCGACAGAGTAGTGAGGGAGTAAATCATGGGCTGATTTTAGCCAGCTTCTCAAAAGGGTAGCCCAACGCCGGTGTACATAAGGAGTCACTACATTGGATGAACTTCCACACTGCCGCTGCCGAGACTCGAACCTGACGCCTTGATCTTAACTTGCCCTTCTAATGACCAACTGAGCTACCCATGCAGGCGCAAAGGATTATATACCTTCCATTATGGATGACAGTTCTAATTTTTTATTCCTCTAGACTTCTCTCCTCTGTTCATTGTTCTCTCAGTTTCTCTGCCAAACTTTCTTCTCTGATCATTTTTCTACATCATCTTTCAAAGATTCCTTTATCTCCTGCTCTCATTATCTCTGTCCTCTCTTCTCCGTTTCTCTTCCAGAACCAGTGTTATTAAGGTGACCACTGCAACCCAACTATTTTTGACTTAGGCCCAATCTTAATGCTCTTTGTCGAGGTTCATGATTTCTGAGTTCTCCAGGATCATGGTTAATTTTATGGCTTCTGATTTGTAATTTATCCATGTTCATGGTTTCTTATTTCTTTGAATTCATATTTTTCACAGCTTAGGCCGACTATGACGGAGTGGCGAGCTAAGCAAATCCGGCTGAGAGTTCTGATGGGTTAGGTCGATTTTATGCAAAACAATTCGAACTACAAATGGACTTCAGGCAAAAAAAATATCAGAATTGGAGGCCGCTTGTAAAGGACTTTAGACTAACCCCATTGTATAGCTTTATCTAAAACGGAATTACTTTAATTTACTTCTTAAAATTAACATCGTTTTGATCTTAAATTTACAAACTAAAATAATATTATTTTAGAAAAGTTTTGAGATTCTAGCCGATCTCCAAGTCCAACCCGAACCAAAATCGCCAAGCCTACATTTCATCAGTAGGAGAATATTGCTTCTCGATTGAATCTTTCCGTGCGAATATCGTATGTAATCCCATTTGTGCGATACAGTTAAATCCTCCACTAGGTTGGGGTTTCAAATCCTAGCGTAGGGGTTTGGGCAATATAGGAATGTTTGGCTCTGATAGGGTCCCTTCAGATCAAAACGGAATAAAAGGGAAAATAAAGATACCAATACATCATGATTGATTTGGATCTCGAGCAGCTGCATGGGGAGATTAGAGCATTTCCACATCGAACTCGACTGCCACAATTTATCCATCCGGCACAAAGATGAGGCTGCAATTTTACACGGCAAACTTTTTTCCCCAGATGCAGCATTGTTTCGCATTTAAGACATAAAAGGAAATAGAATATCACCTTCTTAAAGACAAAAAATGTTCTTTACTATCTCAATTGTGATGTGAGTAACGTCCAAGCACTCAGTACTGGAAAGATGATCAAAGCAGAAGCCTGAAATTTAAAAATTTATAACAGAAAATGAGGTGGAAGATTAAATATCAGAGAAAGAGGTGGTAGAAACTAACAATAAAAAAGCAACATACCACAAAAAACACAACTTCTTTATTGGCAAGACATGCAGTGACTCTGTGACTTTCCATTTCTTGTTTGACAATACCTTGCAACTGCATTGAAGATGATAAGCCCTCAAATTGAACAACACTGCACAATGATCTATATGCACGCCTAAAATATGGGGCTTTATGGGAAAAACCATCAATATGCATTGATCACATGCATAGCACGTGCTTAAGTACTAGTCCAACTAAAATTGTACATAATAAGAAAACTAGTTAGCTACATGACCATCATTTTGGTGATCTATATGACCATCATTTTGGTGATTTATATAACCATTATGACTAATATTATTTAAAATCTCCTAGCACACATCACAAATAATTTAAAGTGTGTAGGGATAATTATGACAATATTGACTATGATATCCACGAGAACTGTCAAAACAATGGCTCCGTATCTTTTTCCATAAGAAAATGTTCACAAACCTTATGGTGGAACACTTTTACTGCTTGATAGAATCTGTTCACCTTATCTAGAAATTGGATTAGGATGGACGATCCTTTCTCTGACAGAAGTGAATCCAACAGGTCGATCGCCTTCTGAATATGTTTTCCATAAAGATCAGTCATAACCTGCAAAATACACTAATGCACTGAACAATATGTATAAGTTTTAAACTTGCATTGCTATTTACCCCACTGCATAGAGAAGAATCATGAAAAAATTTTACCATGCTAAAAAATTTTTACCATGCTAAAAAAATTTGATCAAAGTAGAGCAGAGTATATCTCTGTATCACCTTCAAAAATGTGCATTTTACGCGCTTGGCTTGCCTTAGGTCCTTCAATACTTGCAGCTATTGAAAGAGGCTTTCATTATTAGAAGCTCATTTGACCAGCGATAAGAAAAAGTCAACAACAGTTAGTTCTACCAACGGTAAGACATTTATGGCTTTGTATAATAGTACTTTGAGTTGCAGAGCTTGCTCGAACTGTCGAATTTGGATCCACTGTTCTGTAACAATGTCAGCCATCTGGAAGCAGCAAAATAGGATCTCACTGGGTAATGCATCTTCCTCAATGAAAATTTTGATACTAGCTTAGCACATAGTACATGAAGGATTTAAGGAAAGAAAAAATACAAGCCACTTTTTGCATGAAATATAATTAATTCTTTTAGATTGTAAAAGGGCCTACTGCACCATCATTTCTTAAGGTCCCATCTACTTTCTTTTTCAGTTTCGTGGGATCTATGGAATTCGCAAAGCCAACTTGAAAAGAGGATATTGAAATGGCCATAAGACAATGCTCAGATATTTTTGAATCTTCTAAATGTGGGAAAGATAAGAATGAAGTAGCAATTGGCTTATAAATACTAAATGCAAAGCTCAAGAAAAACAGACCATCCCCTTACCATAACAGAAATCTTCAAAGATACTCCACCGAAAAGATTTAATATAACCAACTAGACAGGCCTCTGTCACTATCTACGAACATTTATAAGAAAAGAAAAATGTTAAGTTATCAACCTGCTCAACCCGGGAAGTTTCCATCTCTAATTTCTCCTCAGCTTCCATTGCTTTAGATTCTAAAACATGCAGCTCAAAGTTGCTCTTTCTCAGAACAGCCCACAAATCTCGTACCTATACATTGTGAAGCTACTGTTCCAATCAGTCAAATCAAGCAATAAAGTATACCTCGTCGCTTACTTAACAACATCATACTCAGACGACAACAGTAGAAAGAACATGAAATTGGGGCGTAAACACAGTAAAGCAAACCTCTTCCTCAAGTTCAAGAATCTTTTCTCCAGAAGGCAACGGCTCGGCCTGTTAAATGTGTGAAGTTAAGACGCAAATAAGTATGGAAGGATAACATTCACGTTACAGAAAATAGGTCAGACAAATAATAGAAATCTGAAATCTGATGGATAAAAAAGACAATTAAGTAAACTCAATGAAGCCAAAGAACCTTAAAATTTGAGAAAGAAGACCGGAGGTCCTTTATTATTGCGTCCATCTCCTCAATCCGTTTCTCAAGCTCCGCGAGATGGTGATTTCTCGCAGTCAGATTCTCGGCGATCTCTTCGAGAACTGATTCTGCACATTACGATCCAGTTGTGATTCTACTCCAAATCTTTCCAAAGGTTACTGATGATAATCGAAGCATTAGTTGGTTAATTTAGGGGGAAACTGAAGATGTATACCTAATTGAGCGACTTTAAGCTTGGACTCCTGCACTTGTCTGATCAGTTGCAGGCGAATGGACGATTGATGGTGCGAATGAGATGCGAAGCTCAACGGGGACCATGAAATGGCAGGAAGTAGAAGTAACAAGTAAACAAGCGACCCCATTTCTCTGATTCTGAAGCCGAGTCAGGAGGTCAATAGAATACGAACGGAGATGAGAGAAAGGTTTTTGTTTCTCTAGCGGAAGTTGAATATCTGTTCATTTCATTTGTTACTTACTTGAATCCCTTCTCTTGACTCGGACGAATTAAGCCAGTAATAGATTCTTATTGTATTCTTTTTTTTTTTCCAAGATATTTTTGAATTTAGGGAATGAAAAGTAAACTGTATCATTTATTTTCATCTACTGATAAACTGTTTATCATTCAATATGGAAAAGAAATCATAATGAGAACTGACGACTCATATCATTGCATTGCACTGGGCTATGATATTCCCCATTATTAGAAGTTAATAATAATAATGTGAAATGTGAATGTGTATCAGAAAGGGCATCTACAGGGCTTGATTCCCCAAGCCTTCTCTGCATATTCTTCCATTGTTCTATCACTGCTGAATCTCGCAGATCCAGCAGTACCGAGGATGCTCATCCGACACCATTTCTCTTCATCAACAAATGCTTTATCCGCTGCAGCCTGCATTTATTATTATTAATGTACACTGTCAAATATCTATCTACTTGTCAAAACATCCCACAACCAACAACTGTAATAAGCACCTGTGCCTCTAGATAACTCTCAAAATCATAGCCCACGAGGTAGAAGTCATGCCCACCCTCCACTGAGTCGCATAGTGACTTGAAATGCTCTTGGAAACCAAAATACCCATCTCGAACCATCCTGCAGTTTATAGCATTGTAGACAACACCAATCATCACATTTAAGAAATGTCTATTTTTGTATCTTTGCAAAACTCTTGTACTTCGTGCACCATCACACAATTCAAATATAGAGCATTTCTGTAAGCAATACACACTAACACGTCCTCATGGTTTCAATTTTTACCCTTTCTCAAACAAAGATTGAAACTAGGACTTCAATTTGCTCATCAAAATTGTTGGCAGATCAAGAAAATGACCAAAACAATATATACTTTCTAGATATGAGAAAGAGGTACATCAGAATATATAATCATACTTCGAAGATAAAATGAATTTTAGTTAACAGATAAGATTTCACTTGAGCATTAGGTTATATTTTTTCCCCTGTTCATCTCCATACCTTACGACACGAGCAAATTGAAGAGGCACTTTAAGGTTTTGACCTTTCTCGCGCAAAACTGGGACTTCATGTAGTTTTGCACCAAACAAGAACTAGAAATTGTAGAGTGTCAGAAAGCAATTCTGAAATATTGCTAGAAGATGCTTCAATAAATCATGAAGGCAGTTAAAAGCTTGATCAGTATTGATATTCGGATTACAAAATCATGATCATCTTCTAGAAGTCCACTAAAACTTACCAACATGGAGAAACCAGACAATAGTATGCTTAACCAAGTCAAAACAGGGAATTTCCAACAGCACAATTTTGTTAATTAATTCTCCCAGTCATCCTATTTCTATAAACCATTTAGTGGCTAGTCCATATATGAGAACAGCACAGGAGATTGACCATGAGTTTCACCTCAGACACTATCCTTGAAAACCACATGACTTACCATATTCTCTGCCCCTAATTCTTCCATTATTTCAACAGTTGAACCATCTGCTGTAGCTAGAAGTAAACATCCATTCATCAAAAATTTCATAATACCAGTTCCTGATGCCTCGTGGCCTGCTGTGCTGCACAAGAATCATAGGACATAACATTAAGCAAGATAGTGTTTAAACATATATGAAAAGTCAAATTGGACTGAAAAACATGGATGCTGTGTTTTGTTCTAGAAACTATGAGACCATGACCCCCTCTCTTTTGACATATAATAGAATCAGCACTACATTTCATTGAAGAAGAAGGAAGTTGATTTCAAGTGCTAACCCAAGGTATCGAGCCACCAAAAGGATAGTTGTCCATACACTGACCAACATAATTGTAGATAATTACTTTGATAGTGGACAGAAACTTGCAGCAAATTTTGTCACAACTTCATAACCATAATAACATCATGTCTTAAGCTCCAGTAATGTATATCGTAAAAAATCCTCATGATTTCACAACCCACATATTCTCAGTTCATTTAGCTTAAGCATATCAGTTATTCACTGTTTTTGTTGGAAGGAGATACATTCAAGTGAAGTTTTGTCCAACTGTGAAATCCTGTGTAACACGATACAGACCTTATGTGTTGTGAAAGATCAGCACCTGGTATCACCAACTCAGCAACAGAAACATTATAATCAGGGATAAAGACCTGCAATGAAAGAACACAAGAATGAAGACAAAGGATGGAGAACATGGGAATTGCCTATCGGATCTATATTTCAATAACTCCCAATAGTCACTGTTAGAAAAGCAAAACTGAACTCATTGAATATGTGCACAGACAGTACTCTTACCAGCTTTAAAAGATCTCCAACATCAGGGTCATTGTTAATTTTGCTGGCTACAGCATGGCAAAGTTTGATAACCTTTTTTGCAATTTCATAACCAGGAGCAGCTTTTCCTCCAATTATGCAGACACGAGGGACAACTTTTCTCCTATCATTCTTTTCCATGTTCTGCAACATGAGAATAATAAGAGCAACATATATTTGTTTCAAGGAAACAGACATATGTTACATAACTTGGAAAGCACGGTGCTCAGAATCAGAATGTTAACTGTTCAATGTAAATATAATTTGCGTGGGGTACCATTTTAGTAACAATAATTAATATAGCTCATATCATCCTGCTGAGAAGACCCAGCTAGAGGTAATAACGACAAAAGAAACCATGGAAGAATATTAAATAATTTCACTTAGACAAGTCTAGCTGAAAGTATGGTAGATGGCTCTTCATCAAACACAATGAACTCTTCTACTCTGTTATTTCCCAGTCACCTTGATACAGTCGTATCGGTGGATGATCCCGAGTATATTGAGAAACTGTCTTTTGTACTCATGAATTCGCTTTATCTGAACATCAAACATTGCATTAACATTGACCTGTAAGTACAAATGTGCTGCTTACGTAAGATAATTCCAAGACATACACTGAAGAAGTACCAAGGGGACATGGACAAGAAAGTTGAGATTTTCTGATGATGTTTTCATGACAAACCTTAATCCCACTCATTGCTTCAATATATTCTGCAAGCCTCATTTTGTTAACCATCCTGACCTACAGGAGTAAAATGACAGGAACACCTAACTTTACCAGTTTAACCTTACAGTTGTTTCCAAAGAAACAGCATTATAATAACAAGACTTACTGTCTTCCATTCTCGGTATAGTTCAGCATCTGCTGCATGTTCTCGCAGGCCTGCTAATAAGTCCACCTCACGTATCCAAGCTTCCGTTCCGAGCCATTTTGAGATAAGAGAACACAAGTTGGGGTTGCTTACTACAATCCAACGACGCTGAGACAACAAAATAATGGATCAAAGAACTTAGAGTTGCTGATGACACCAATTATGTGTGATTGCAAAAGTTTGCAGATGTTATTTTCAAAAAAAAGAAAAGAAAAAATTTCCATATGTTGAACCAAAAAAGACAATGATCAGAGTATATCGGGGGCTGTTGACAATTTCATCTTCCACATTAAGAAAGCTCAGGGATGGAGTTAGAAATTAATATGAGTGGAGGCAAATTTTATCAGGTTAGTTTTGCCTTAAACAGTGTTGAAACTGCAAATGTTGCAACCAATGAACAGCTCTCGATGGTAGAAACTTCAAAAGGCAAGAAGTACTTCTTTCCATTCTCAAGTTGAGAAGCAAAGGAGAAACGAACCGATAAATCAACAAAAGCAAATGAGTAAAGTCAGCTGCAGTTAGTATAATTTGTTTTGTCAAGTCGTATCATAGAGAAATCATCTCATATGAGGTCCACTAACAGCAATGGCTAGGCTGAAGAATGGGAACAAGAAGTACTATCTCAATATAGGAGGCACAGAACCGCAGGTCATATAACTAAAATCAAGTTGGAGCCACACAGGGCAAGTTGGGCAGTGCTGTCCCTGAGAAAGCTTCCAGAACTGGCTGGTTTAAATTACAAATAAGATTGTCACAATTTCCATTTACTTGGGACTTCTTTATGAAATCAGACTTAGAGCAGCTGTTCTAAGCATATTTATAAGACATAGAATCAGAAATAACCAGTTCTGGTTCATTACTGGCCCTGATTCCATAAACAAAGTGACAAGCATACTGCAGCTTGATATGGTACACCATATCACCTGCAATAGAAATTGTGAGGAGAAAATATTATGTAGCATAATTTATTTCAACCTGGGTCACTCCATTTGTCTTGTAGTGGAACTTGTGAGGCCAGAGCTCATAGAAGTCCTGCAAAGAAATGCTAGAAAGTTTAAAATGTACTTGGAGAAGAGACAATTTTTGCCATAAATTATCACAGATACAAGTGAAAATGAAAGCTAAGAAGTACCTTGAATATTCTTGTTTTTAACAACTCCCAATGTACTCTAGAAACACCATTCACAGTATGTGCGCAAACAATTGACAGGTTTGCCATTCGAATGCTCTGTCATACAGCAGGTACAAAATTATATTTCATATAGTGCACAGAAAGGTTACAAAAATTAATAACTGTTCAAACAACACAAAGAAGAAATGTTTTCCTTTTGCAAATAAAATGCAAAATTTGGAATATATCCAGTGGCAAAAGTAATACAATATCTATGATGGGAGAGAGAATGAGAAAAGGGAGAGAGGAAATAGATAATCATTTTCAAACACAAATCCTATCCAGGTCAAACAAAAGCATGACTCCGGTAGAAACAATTCATAATTTGGATATTGAAGGAATATTCATCTTTCTAACATCCCCATCATTTCAAATATAGAGCAGGCCATATGTTTGCAAGATTTAGGTTATATGTGAAGCCAAAAGTTTTTTCTTTTTTCCCTTAAATGAGAGATGCAGAGTAATGTTTAGCACATGTTAGGGGTACAAATTAATAATTGATACTCCCATAATCAATATGTAAAGCCATTTGCTTGCAAGAAAGTCTAAAGCCAAACCGAACTTGGAAAATATACAGTCCATAAAAGATTAATTTCATAAGTGCAATATTTAATGCAGAAATGAGAGCCAAAATAAAACATCAAAAGCATTTAGAACAACCCTTGAGGAAAATAATGGGTTTATTGAGAGAATTGGAAAATTTTTAAGCCATGAAAATTAAATGTACACATCATGACCCTGATAAACAAAGAAGAAGAAGAAAAGCCATTTGGATTCTGTTTGCCAACAAAGAAACGTAGTTTCCCACACCTTAACAGCACCTTCCTCAACAACTGACATCCTAGAAAGTCGATCATAGTCTGTACCGATTTTCTTCTTCAAATCATCAATGAATTTGAAATTTATGTCGTATATAATCTGAAAAATAATAATATGAAAGAACAATTTTTTTTGTTAAATTCCACGATGGATAACAGTTTCATGCATTAAAATCTTGCAAATTGTTAAAGGGAATTTCTAAACAGAAATTAACGGTAAACATCATAGCTGATTCACAAATCAGTCCTGCTGTCCTGCAGTTAGGCCTTGTCTGCCAAAAGGTGGCTCAAGGTAATTCAGAACATCTATTATCCAACCTTGTTTCTGAATTCTCAATAGTTACTGCAGAATTGAACTGAACTAGAATAAGAATACTTTATTAAACATGTTATTATCTAATATACCTTCATAACCAGTTATATACCATGGACCAATACTAAACCACCAAAATGATGAAACTATATTATTCTAGAGAAATTGCATTGGAAAGCATATAATATAACACACTTGTAAATGGCGAGGAAGAAGACTGCCCAGCAGATCAACAGGGACTTTCTCCAGATTATCACGTGACACCGTGTGAGTTGTGAAAGAGAAAACCTTGCAAACAATGTCCCATGCTTTACTCCAAACCAAATTCTCTTCATCAACAAGAACTCTCATGAGCTCTGCAATTACTAGAGATGGCTGAGTATCATTTAGCTGCAAAGCAACCTACATGAATCAGAAAAACATGTAAAAAGTTAGTGAAATACCCAGAACTCACTATCTACATTTATTCTTCAAGGATGTCTTAGTTGTGAGTAAGTGCTTTCCATTTGCCTCAGAGCATCTCATATGTAATAACTACATGTGCACAGGATTGCACCAGATAATGTTATCAGTATCAAAAATTATTTTGTTTTTTGGAATATACTCCATACTATGCAATCTTTAACACAAGCCTTAGTCTTGCAGCTTTTTATGGTGAAAAGCCAACATATAGTAATTGATTCTACATATTGACGCTATCTCCCTCTATATGTGTTTTTGTCTGGGTTTGTGTGCACAAATGCGTTAAATGTTATTTCTGTATTACTTGTTTTAAAGATTTATTTCCCTTTAGTTGGTTGTGTGAGTGATTGGTACACACTGATATACAAGGAATTTATTAAGATTGGATACCTTATCTGGGAAGTCATCAAAGTTATTGTGAGTGTCTTTATACCTCCTTATTATGTCTTGTAGTGATGCTGAGACAAAAAAGTACTGTTGTTTCAAGCGTAGTTCCTTTCCCTGGGAAAGAGCACTTGAGAATTAGAAAATGAATTGCAACAAATGGATAGGCCATTAAGGAGGACTACCTAATCATTAATAATTAATGTAGATTCACGAACTATTCCTATTTAATTGACAAATAGACCATCTCTGAAGAAGGAACAGCCTTACCTGATACGAACGATCATCAGGGTATAGAACACTACTAATAGTTTCTGCCCTCTGTCTATCGACAACAGCATTGATATAGTCACCTGTGTTATAAGACTCCTAAAAAAGAGGATTTCCTTCAGGAAATGCTTAAAAGTTTCAAGAAGGCATTGTATATCTATAACCTGGTCGTCCATTTACCTAAACCAAAAGTGTCCAATTTATCTTAGCGAAGCCAAACACCTTCCATTACATTGTACAATATTTATTATAAAAAAAAGTTCAAAGTGGGATATCAGGTGATTTAACGTAAAACAACAAGGCCATGAACAGGGGAGGTAACAAAAAGAGGGATGAGCCATGCAGCAAACCTATACATGAAGCTGATAAGGCTCCTTTAAGAACCAGATTATTGAATTTGTAAAAAGAGGCAATAGTTGTTACAGAATATCTAAAAAAATAATCAGACCCACCAAAGCCAGCTAAGTTCATTAACTGTGTTTTTATTGGTGAACACAGAACCTTATCTTCTTTCAGATAGCAGTTCTTCCACATAACTCCTTTGGTACAACAAATGTGTAAATATGTTTTAACTAGGCATATAAATCTCAACACGCTTTCCTAAAATGAGTGGTATTCATCTTTAGTAGAAGTTACCATATTGTTTTGATCACTTGGTTTAGCAGCCCAGAGGCGAAGAGTAATTGTGTTCCTTGTTCCATAACCTGGGATAGGATTGTCATAAGCTACTGCCTCCACCTAGGAGTTCAGATACAATTTATTTAGTAGAATTTCTGGATGCTCATCAAACTTGTACTTGATTTTTTTTCATGTCTTGTAAAGATGCTAAAAAAGTAAAAGCAATTAAATCAATGACTAATGAATGACCAAGTGAAACATTAAAGAAAGGAATATACAACTTACTGTTTCTCCAGGAACCCAAACCTTTTGTTTTCCTCCATTGAAGTCTACCTCTTCAACAGTTCCATAGAACTAATCAATCCAAGATAAATAGTTTGAGACTGGATAAAAAGTTTAGGACAACATCACAGAACCCAATGTCAAATGAAGAACCAAAATTGTTCTAATAAAGGAACAAGTAATACTTCCAAACCTTCACAGGATAAGTTACATGGATTCGTTCTATCTCCCAAGGATTTCCAAAGTTCAACCAGTAATCAGGTTGTTCATGTTGATAACCATCCAATATGACCTGGCGGAACAGCCCATATTGGTAGCGTAGTCCATAGCTGCACATGTAAAAATGAGACTCTTGGAATGGAGAGTAACCATTTAACAGATCTTAAAGCTTCTTGAATTTTCCGAATTCTTACCAAAACTTTGTAAACAAGGAAGTAGTCTAACTTTTTTAGGCCCAAACAAAATTCTACATACTAATATGATGTGCAACATATAATGAATAGCACGTGTTGGATGTTGTAATCATACATTTTGTCACATCAGACTGCGACAAATTTTTCAAGACCTTGTACTCATTTATTTGGTTTTAGTTTTAATACACAATTGCGAGAAAGGGTTAAAATTTTTGTGAACATCTATAAACTTCAATAACTTTTGCTATTTACTTTAATGCCCATCCCCTTGAATTCTAAAGCATATTTCCATACACCCTCCAATTTATACATTAAAAAGCAAAAATAATAAAACCTTTGGGGCTTTAAGGCATAAAATGTTTTCTACTTCAGGACTGGTATAAGAAGTTAACAATTAGGCTCAAAATCCTATTGCTATGACATATGGATTTCCATGGAGCATCCCAGGAAAATCAAATTTGTGGAGATGGACAATAGCCATTAACAGCAAAATTCCGCAATGTTTATCTCCACTAACGTAGTGATACTATCTCCTACTAAAATCTGCATTATTGTAATTGAAAATGCAAAGTGGAAGTTAAATGATAATACAAGTAATGTAGCTCCGTGAACTGCTTTCACAGAGAAGCATGCTCGATGAAGTCATTGTTAGCCTTTAAGTCAGTCTAGCTTCCCTGAAGATCAAGTACCCTTCGGTGCTACTGGCTGTTATATATAACAAATAATGGAAAGCTTATAGACAAGTAAGCACTTGAAAGAGTATATTCTTTTCTACCCAAGAAAATAAATAGTATTTTCTTGTGGTTTATCAAAGATGAAAATAAACCTCAAGACTTTGTATGATATATAGAATAAATATATTTTAAACATCCGACATTTCTTCCATTGCATAACAATCTCATGACGGAAACACGATAAAAAATTACCCCCATGCAGGATAATCCAATGTTGCTAGAGAATCCATTTGACACGCTGAAAGACGTGCAAGGCCACCATTTCCAAGAGCAGCATCTCCTTCCTTAAAACATCATAGAAAAAGAAAAAACACCTGAATATAGGATGCTGCATGAATCTCAAGCTATTTCTTAGTCTGTTGATGGTAGATGATTTCTAGGAACCATTACTCTTTGTAATCTAGACTTTTTTTGGATTATCCTTGACCTTTTGTATTCTAGATGGAATTATCTCTAATCAATGAAATCTTTAATTTAAAAAAAAAAAAAGCAAAATCCATCTTGTTGGAAAAGATTTTTTAGACAACAAGGAGCTTTCATAAGTGATAAGGTCACAGAGATGTTTACAACTTAAAAATGACTAGTGATGCTGGAATTCCAACTTTTAAGGGAAGGGAATAACTAACGCAAAAACAGAATCAGTTTCCATTCTCCACATTCTTACTTACTAGTCATTGACAAGTTTTCCAGTAAATTAATATATCTTCGGATTTATACAGTCTAATTGTAATAAAATACTGCTGCAATCTGTTAGAAACTCTGGGAAGAAGGATCCCAGAGATTATAATTCACAGTTTCTCCGTCAATTTTAACGAACCCAATTCACCTACTAACTATACCTTTCCAGAATATACCCCAAGAGAATCTAAGATATTCCATCAGTTGTTAAAAGCTGACACCCAATAAATGAAAGGTAGTGTTTATAGATGTCCCAAACACAGATATTTACAAATAGATGCAATCAAATTTTCATCTCAGACAACTGCATTACATGCAATGCCTATATTAAATGCCTTTATAATCCCACTGGACAATGATTTAAAAGAAGACAAAAAGATTTACCATAAATCAAATCTAACCTGCTCTGCCACAACTTCAAACTCAAAACCAAGCTGTGATAAAGCCTCTGCATACTGATCCCGAACTCCAAGGTTGATGACACTATTTGACAAGGAACGACCTGGAATTCCAATCTGAACTTGAACATGAGTGTCTTAAAAAGAAGGCCTAGATAGGTAGCAAAAAATAAGGCCCTCCCTAATTGCTTCAATTACCAGGTTATAAACACATAGAAAAGGAAAAAAAATCATCAGCTATTAATTAATAATTCAGAAAGAATGGAACAAAACCAAACCTACAGTCAACAAGCAAGCTATACAGCAGCATCAGATAAGTCATAAGTTTGAAACTGAAGAAGCTGGAAAAGAGACTCAAACAAAACAGTACCCATAAGATACTCGAGCGAGAGGAAATATATGCGTTTGGGATCTTTCATCTTTAAGTAAATCTGAGTATCATGGCAACGCTCAATCAAGCGGTCTCTTACGCTATGTGCCAGCGCCTACACATACAAATTTAACCAATATGTCCCACTTCTGAAAAAGTAGAGCTATGTAGTTAATACAACATTAGAGCAAGCAAGCAGGCTGAGCTCCATGCGTGCATCAATGGCTCAAAAAGATCTTTTTTTAAAAAATAGTTGATCGATTTTCTCATAAACCAGTTATTCCCGCCAAAACTTGAAAAGAAAAAAGGTAATGTGTTTTTTATAAGTGTTGTATTATGAGGAAACCTGGTAAGCTTCAAAGTCATCAAAGCTAAAGCGTGATCTAGCAACAGTATACTCCACATGGTCCAAAATGTCCTTTTGCAAGCTAGCCGGGTCATTCTTCAAGAACCGATCCATTAACCCGAGCATTCTCTCCGTCTTAGCGCCGGAACCCAATCCCACCCTGCGCACCACCAGTCCTCTCCCCGTGGGCCGCACCTTCACTTCCGGGGCTCCGGCCCCGTCGTCAATCGAATCCATCAAAGCCTTTCGGATCATATCCAGGCTCTTGCGGTCGGCGATCCTCTTGCCGTGAGAATCTGTGACGTAGAACGTTTTCGTGAAGAAATCGTCCTCGAATTCCACGGTGGCCTTCTCGACGCGGAGGTTAAGGACCTTGAAGACCCGAGTGATCACCTGGAGGAGTCCGATTCGGTTGCGGGCTCGGATGACGAAGGCAATGGCGGCGGAATCGGAGAGATTGTCGGCGTGGACGGTGACAGAGGAAGAAAATGGCGGCGGTTGAGCGGCGCAGGAGAGCCTAAGAGACTGAGGAAGGGAGGCATTGTAGAGGATGGAATTGGAAGAGGAGTTTCTAGGTCTAGGAGATGAAAATGAAAATGGAATTACAACTGGTTGGATGTGGAGAGGCAATGCCATTGAAGAATTTGTAATTGGAAAGAGAGAAGAGACTGGGAGAGGGAGAGCTAGTAGTAGTAGTTTTATGACACTTGAGCAGCTCTTTGCTTGCTTGCACTTGTAGCAAATCAAAGTCAATCATAAGATACGGAGGTGTACAGTTGAGCGCGGCCATGTTCGCGGTCGTTGGAAGCCTAATAACTAATCACATGCAGCGTCATCGGCGTTTCAGTTTCGCAACTCAAGAGAATCTCGGGACTTCTAAAAATACATTTAATTTTATTAAAAATTTAATTTCTTTAATTTAATAATTATATTATGTTATGTTATTTCATATATATGAAAATTTTAAATTTATAGGTTTATGTTATAAATAAATAAAAATATTTTCAAAATAAATTAAATATAATCACAATGTTTAAAGAATAAAAATAGTCACTAAACTTTTAGTATAAAAGTTAATTTTTTTAAAAAATTTACCAATACAAATTACATCAATTTTAGCATATAGTGATATTCATTCATATTTAATATTATTTAGATTTTTATTTATAAAACAGTTTTAATTTTTAATACTTTTTAATTACAAAATTAAAAATAATCAAATTTTAATTCAATAATCTATTATTAAAATTAACATAGTAATATTTAATTTCTAAACATAGTAACTAATTTAAAATATTTAAAATATATATCTTTTTTAATTTTCTCCTAATTTTTTTTAATTTGCAAATTTAAGTTAATTTTCTAATTTTAATAAAAATAAGTATTGATTGCCAAAAAAAAGTTGTAAAGAATTTTTTATTTAATTACTACTACTATTATTATTATTATTATTATATATTTATTTCGTGCTAGTTTTGACTTTCCTGTCTCAAATCTGTATCATTTTTATATTGTCTCATTTGCATTGTAGGTCTATCAGAAACAGTCTCTCTATTATGTAAGGATAAAGTTACAACTATCAGACCTCCTCAGACTCCGCTTCATTGCGGGACTTTGGACTGGGTGATGATGGTGATGATTGGTATTCATTTATATTTAATACTATTTAAATCATTATAATTTTTTAATCTTTATAACCTTTATTTTAATTATAATTAAAATTATTTTAAATTTTAATTAAACAATTTTACTATTAAAATTAACTTAACAACATTTAATTTTTAAACATAATAACTAATTTTAAATATTTTATATTAAAAACGTCAAAATATAAAAAAATGTCTTTTTAATTTGCTCATAAATTTTTTAATCTACAAATACAAGTTGATATCTTTTAAATTTTTTTGACATTTCTTTTTAAATTTTATTAAGTACTGATTGTTACGGTCGATGTTGTTTCACAAGTAACACCATACGAAATTCATACCATTGTAATGTAGATAATAATTTAAATTTTAAAATTATATTTATTGTTATCATTTAAAAATAAATTTTAAATTTGGAAACGTATATCTATATTTTTAAAATAATCTAAAATAATTTAGCATTTAAGTTATGATAAAACTTATTGCAGTAAATTAAAATTTTTAATTATATTATCTAAAAACGAAAATTTAAAATTTATTACATTTTATAACTAAAAGTAAGATTGAATAACTTAATATTCATATTTTTAAGAACAACATTTGATCTCTTAAGCTAATTAGGAATTTTAGAAGGCGAAGATTGTATATTAGTCATGTTTTAGACGTTTAATTGTCAAAGGCTGGCTTAAAGAGGCGGCCATAAGCCTGATACCGATACGGCACCGAATGGGTCAAATTTTCTTTGGAAAGTTCCACAATCTTCTGGTTACTGACCATGTTGTTCCAGACATATCTGCCATTTTCTGACCTCCTCTCTCTCTTTTTAACCCTTTCTTTGGTATTAGATCTACTTGCTACTCAATAGTTGACAACATCACCAATCTACTGTTTTGTACAAGCTTGATATCAGAAGAGAAGGCAACTTTAGAAAGAAGAAGAAAGAATAATGGGTGTGGACTATTACAAGATATTGCAGGTTGACAAGAACGCTAAAGATGATGACTTGAAGAAAGCTTACAGAAAACTTGCCATGAAGTGGCACCCTGATAAGAACCCGAATAACAAGAAGGAAGCTGAGGCCAAGTTCAAGCAAATCTCAGAGGCATATGAGGTATGTTCATCTGATTATTGCTGTTTTATATATCTGTTGCCTTTTCTCTTTTTCTGTGCTGTTTTCTGTCTTATTTCTTCGTTTTGCTGTTAGCTGCTCGTGGGACGATAGATCGACTATACTTCTCATCTGTGCTCAAATTAGAATTTAATCATCTGGGTCAGAGCTAATTTATAATCTTAGTTAGTGGTTCCTTCTCTGTCTATAACCGGTGCTTCTATTGTATTCCGTGTATTTGTTTTTTGTACAATTAATAACGAATTTGAATAACGAATGTCTTTGTAGGTTCTAAGTGACCCTCAGAAGAGAGCCATTTATGATCAATATGGCGAGGAAGGGCTTAAAGGGTCAGTGCCACCACCGGATGCTGGTGGTCCTGGAGGAACAACTTTCTTTTCAACTGGGGACGGACCAACATCGTATAGATTCAACCCTAGGAATGCTAATGACATTTTTGCCGAGTTCTTTGGCTTCTCGAGTCCGTTTGGAGGAATGGGAGGCGGTAGTGGCATGAGGGGTGGACCAAGATCCTTTGGTAGCATGTTTGGTGATGACATTTTCAGTTCATTTGGTGAGGGACGACCTATGGGTTCAGCTCCTCGCAAGGCTGCTGCGATTGAAAATGTCTTGCCTTGTAGCCTTGAGGAGCTTTATAAGGGGACCACTAAAAAGATGAAAATTTCAAGGGAAATTGCTGACGCCAGTGGGTAAGTGCTGAATTTTCTACTCGTTGATGTTATTACTTTCGTTTCAACATGGATCCATTGGACGTATTTTTGGCATTGTGAAGGACTTTAGACTGCAAAAGATTTGCTTGGCAAAACTTCATGATCGTAATCTGATCGCTACTGATGGTTGAAACGATTCAGTTACTTCAATGCAGTGTGACATGAGCATCATCACATGTTAAGTGTTAGGCGAACTTATAGGTGCGCCTAGCAATCTGTTTCTAAAAGAACGAGCTTCTGTGGAAACAGTGATGATAATTTCAAAACTGGAGTCATCTAGGGTGCAACATTTGTGGAATAGCTTTTGAACATTTCTTGGATGAGTTATGAGCTGGATTCCTATTTCAAGAATTAGAAGAAAAGCTAAGCATAAATGTGATAAACTTCATAGTTCAGGATAATATAATTGATGGTTATCATTAGGCAGAATGAGGATTGATGATCATGGACCTGTAACTTTGAGAATCGTGAGAAACCTCAAGAAAATTGGAGAGATTGAAATTGTTCAATTTAAGCAACCTGGAATCGTGCTCTCATTATCAGCGGTTATTTTGCTTTCCTTTGTTCGCTAGGCTGTTTATAACGGTAGACAAAATTGGTCTTAGGTTTTAAATTTTGATCGACTACCCCTAGATCCCAGCCATCCCAGTGCCATAGATTTGTGCTCTGCTCAACGCATTTGGGCAGTATAGCTGTATGTCATCCTGTTCATTGGTTATCCTATTTCATTCTGGGACTGTTTGTATACTGATGTGATGCATAATCGCTTCTTTTAACCTCCTTTGCTGATATGTGTAGAGACGTATTAATTTCCGAGTCTCATTGTTTTCTCTTTATAAAATTATATGTCTATGTGTGCTTAGCTGCTAATATTTTATAATGACGTAGGAAAACCATGCCGGTGGAGGAGATATTAACTATTGATATCAAGCCCGGTTGGAAAAAGGGAACAAAAATCACCTTTCCAGAGAAGGGTAACGAGCAGCCAAATGTCATTCCTGCGGATCTCGTTTTCATAATTGACGAGAAGCCACACAGCACCTTCACAAGGGAAGGCAACGATTTGGTTGTCACAAGGAGGATATCTCTTACAGAAGCCCTAACAGGCCACACAGTTCATCTTACAACTCTTGATGGTAGGAGCTTGACTATCCCCATCAATAATGTGATCCATCCAGATTATGAAGAAGTAGTTCCAAGGGAAGGCATGCCAATACCAAAGGACCCCTCAAAGAAGGGTAACTTGAGAATCAAGTTCAACATTAAGTTCCCAACAAGGTTGACTGCAGAGCAGAAGTCAGGAATCAAGAAACTTTTGAATTCTTAGATGGCTTTATACCAAACATTCCTAAATATTGTGCATATTGTTCTTTTAGTAAGTCTCGTGTTTGCTTGTTTTGTATGGCTTAATATTTGTTATCCAGATGAATAAGAATACAGATGTAGCAAGTATCCTGTAGCATGGTTTGTCTGTAGCTTTATCCGCAATTTCCGGCATTAATGGTAAACTCAAGGAAGAAAATTTTAACTAACAATAGTAGCTATATTCGGAAAGCTGTTTGCAGTTCCCAGACTTTACTGTTTGTAGATGCTGCAATTCATAAATTATTTTTGAAGGGAACTCGACTCGATCTAGAAAGATCTTCATAGTTTGAAGTTGCTCTTGCACCCAACTCGATCCTCACATCAGAAACCTAGCAATCACTTTTGAAAGAATTGTCATCGAACTGGTCATACTTTTGCAAATTGGCCTATTGTAAAATGTAGATGTTGTCATGGATATGGTCATATCATTAAACATTGTCCAACGTACTTTCATGATGGCTTCGTTAAATATAACGAAATCTCCAAAATTGGATCTTTTTATGTCATTGCTGTTACTACTAAGGTTTACACCACCAAGAACGATATTAAGGTATTACTCAAAACAGTTTCTTTCCTTCAATTGCTCAAAGTCTAGACCTTCATCTATCACTACCGTTGCCATTAAGGGTTCTACTAGCATCACTATGAGTGATCTTGAGCCACTACTCAAACAGGTTATTCCTCCCAATTCTTTTACTGCCATGTTTGCTACCACAAGTAATTCTCATTGGCTTTATGACTTTTCATGTTGTAATTATATGACTACTAATATTAAACTCTTATCCTCTTTAAAACTTATTTCTTCCTTACCATCAATTTATATAGCAAATGATACCGAAATGAGCATCACCTATATTGGTCATGCATCTACCTCTAATCTTAATATTCCCATCACCTACTATATTTCTAACCTAACCCTAAATCTTATTTCTATTGGTCAGTTATGTGAAGTGGGACTAAATGTCAACTTTTTTCCTTCTAGGTATTAGGTATATGATCCAAAAAATATGTCAAATTCTTAGGATATATTGCAGGGTGGGTCGATTATATGAGCTTAACTCTCTTCATCATCCTGTAAATATATGAGTCTGTAGCTAACAACTACCACTTCCTCCATTCACCAATGGCATATGCGACTTGGTCATGCTCTAGCTAATAAATTTTAGTCTTTAATTTCTCATGGACTTTTGGGTTTTATAAAGTTTGAGTCATTTAAACATTATGATTATCAACTTGCAAAACAATATGATGTGTCCTTTAATAATAATGATTCTATTTCTAATAATCCATTTGACTTGATTTATAGGGTCCCCGACCCTTCCATTAATCGGTATTGTCCTCTTTGGCAAAGGGGTAGGAGACCCCTCCGGGTATACACAACCACCATTCGAACTCGAGACCTCAAGGAGTTTTAATCATGGCTCAATGGTAAGAGGCGTGTTCTTAGAAATAACAAAACCTTGAGGTCTCGAGTTCGAATGGTGGTAGTGCATACCCGGAGGGCTCTCCTCCCACCGCGAACTCGAGAGGGTGTAGTGCATACCCGGAGGGCTCTCCTACTCCTTTGCCAAAGATGACAATACCGATTAATGGGAGGGTCAGGGACCCTACATGATTCATTATGACAATTTGGGGTTCTTCTCCTATTTGTTTAGTCAATGGATTTCATTGCTATGTATTATTTATTGATGATTGTTCTAGATTCACTTTGACCTACTTTCTAAAACATCGCTATAAGTTGTCATAAATTTATATCACATTTGTCACCATGATTAAAACTCGATTTTTTTGCACTATTAAAATTATTCGTACAAACAATGCCATGGATTATCAAGATTTTTCTTCACTTCAATTTCTTAATCAACAAGGCGTTGTTCAAGATTAATATTGTCATATTCGTTTAGTCAATGGATTTCATTACTATGTATTATTTATTGATGATTGTTCTAGATTCACTTAGATCTACTTTCTAAAACATCGCTATAAGTTGTCACAAATTTATATCACAGTCGTCACCATGATTAAAACTCTTTTTTTTTTTGCATTATTAAAATTATTCGTACAAACAATGCTATGGATTATCAAGATTTTTCTTCACTTCAATTTCTTAATCAACAAGGCACTGTTGTTCAAGATTCATATTGTCACACTTCCCGACAGAATGGATGAACTAAACAAAAACATCGCCATATTCTTGATTTTGTTTGAGCTTTTCTTCTTTCTACCTTATATATAAAAAAATTTTGGGGAGAAGAAACTCTTACTATTGTCTATACCATAAATCAAATTCCCACCTGTTTCTTTATAATTTATCCTCTATTAAAAAGTTGTTTAATAAGACACAACCTTTTGGTTTTGCTTATTTTGTTCTTTTACAATCTCATGAACACACAAAATTGAAACCTTATGCTCACCTATGTTATTTCCTTATTTATGGGATAAAACACATAAGGTATCACTTTTGGGATCCTATTTCAAATATATTACATTTTTTTGTCAAGTTACCTTTTGGGAAAATATCATTTTCTCTTCTCTTTCCAAATTTTATTACTATGTCACTATTGAATCTTTGTTCTTTATTGATACATATGTTTAGTTGTTTCCAAATTCTAATATAGGTAACACTAATGTACTCGATATTAGTCCTAACCGAACTACTCCTACTAAATTTGCACTAATTGATGATCCTATGCCTATACCTACACTTGATACAACTCTTGTCATTCCACTCGAGTAGGACAAATTCCTCATAATCTTATTAATTTTCACTGTTATTATACTACTGTCACTCTTTATGACCCTTTATCTTATCATGAGGTGAGTACTAGCCCTCTTTGTTAATAAGCTATGATTAAAGAACTCTATGCCTTAGAGAAAACTCATACATGAGATTTAGTTGGTCTTCCTCCCACTAAGATACCTTTTGGCTACAAATGAGTTTATAAAATTAAAACTTGTTCTGATGGCTCTATTGAATGTTACAAAACTTTTTTAGTAGCCAAAGAGTATACTCAAGAGTATGGCATTGATTATGAAGAAACATTTGCTCCTGTGACTCGATTAACATCTGTTCACAGTCTATTAGTTATTATTAGAGTTGGAAAACGGAAACTTTTTCATATGGATGTCAAAAATACATTTCTTCATGGTGATTTGTTGGAAGAGGTGATGTGAGCAGGAAGCAGCATCATCATGGAAATGGCATACGTGACTGGGGTGAGCTTGTCATTCTAGTTGAACCTATGTCTAGAGTTGGGACCGAGAAACTCAAGGCGGCTCTCTATACGCATGTGGACAAATTTGTGGAGAGGATGGAGTGCACCAAGCCTATTGGAGGAGAGTTATCTGAGTCACAACCCAAATTGATTTAGTTATCTCAAATCTTTGGACTGGATACACTTGGAGCTTGAAGACACGAAGGCTTGGGCTATTTTAATGCTTCATCACTTAAGCCCAAGAACAGATCAAACCTATTTATTTATTTTTTGGACTTCGTTTTATTTTGGGCTTCCATGTATTTTTAGCTCAACCTTTTATTATTTGACCTAGGTGTAAATACTTACGTTTTAGGGTTTTACAACTCTGAGATTAGAATTGCTTAAGTGGCGTCGGCTTCAATAGGGAGAAACATTATTCTCTTGTTCTTGTTACTTTTCGAACCATCTTTCACTCATCATTTGCTTTCCCAATTGTGGCGTTTCGATTGTTCGTTTCTCTTGGTTTTATTTTGATCATCGGGATTGTTTGAAATAAGTTTCCAAGAGGTGTCGTAGAAATCTAACCTTACGTATCCTTATTTTCTTGATTCTTGAATTCGAATTTGCTATCCTTCTTAATCCCTCTAGGTAAAAAAAACACACCAAACAAAAATACCCTTCGAAAATAACATTAAATCGACGTCAATCCTTCCGCAGTGCGCGTTATTTTGGTATCAGAGCCCTTGGTTTGGAGGAGGATTTTTATTCAACTTCATCAAAATTCAAGAAACTGCCGCCCATCGCCATCTAATTATCGTTGGATCTTTCATTCAGGTGTGAATTAACTTTTGGCCTAGGATTTCAATTTTTTTCTTCTTGCTTTTATTTTAGTTAGGGTTTTCAATTATTTGCTGAAAGCTTTCAGCTTATATCGAAAAAAAAAGTTTGAAAAAAAAATTCAAAAAAAATCCAAAAAAAAGAGAGAGTCGGACTATCCGAAGAAAAAAAGAAAAGAGAAAAAACAAAAAAAGTCAAAAAAGTAAAAAAAAATCCAAAAAATCCAAAAAATTATTTCTGATTTCTCATACTTATTACTTGTCTGAGGTTTGTTTAAATCACCTGTGACAAATGGTTTCCCAAATTTTTCAAGTTTGCTAGCTTGTTATTGGCTATTGGTTTAGGTTGGTTGTCACTTGTTACTCGAGCTACATTTGGAAACATTGATTTGATGAAGCCGTGGTTCTGATTGTAACTTGGATTTCAGAGAACATTGAGTAGTAAAAGGCAAGAGTGTGTGAGCTTATTTGAGGGAGTCATTGTCGTGACTTAAACACAAGGGGAGTGACAGATTCCTAAGTGAAACACGTGAGGGAGTGTGTGAGGTTATTTATCACTAATTTTATTTTGCAGGTATATCCTTTTATTTACAATATCACATGGAGGTAGTAATGATGACAACCAAGGAGGAGATGCAAATATCGCTTTTACTTTAAGAGCCATGCAGCAACAATTTGAGAGGTTCAATCTAGCCTTAAATGAGGTTAGGGGACAAATGGATGAGCTCAAACAAGGGAGACGCAAGGAACCTCAGGGCAGGCGTGCAAATGTACGTCAGCGACAACCACCACCTTGTAGGCAACCACCACGGTATGAGCCTGAGGAGGAGGAGTTTGATGAGGAGGAGGAGGAGGACTATGAAGAGCGTATGCCTAGGAGAGCTCGGAGAGGAGAACCCCTCAACAGACGAGATGGAGACCTCAAATGTAACATCCCATTACTTGTGGGAAGGGTTAGAATGGTAAATGTGAGTGACTAATGAGAGTTAGAGATGCATTTCCATGTTCATGCATAATATGCTATACACTTATACATAGTAGTTGCACATGAAAATAATTGTACATGCATTCATGAATAATTCCGGGTATAATTAGATGGAGTGGTGATTTTTAGAAAT